>KN469274.1:0-11101 GCA_000787095.1 Periophthalmodon schlosseri
GAGAGGATAGTGGAGAAGGGGAGAGAGAGGGACAGAGAGGAGAGAGAAGAAGGGGAGAGAGAGAGAGCTGAAAATCGTGACTGAGAGAGAGAAAGGGGGAAGAGGGGAGAGAAGGGAGAGGGACAGGGTGAGAGAGAAGGAGGGAAGGGGGAGAGGGAAGGAAGAAGGGGAGAGGAGATAGAGAGAGGGAGGAGAGAGGGGGATAGAGGAGGATAGGAGAGAGAGGGGAGACCAGGACCAAACCAGGGCCAAACCGGGACCAAACCGGGACCAAACTGGGGCCAAACCAGAGGACAGAGAGAGACAGAGAGGGAGAGATGGAGGGAAGGGGGGAGAGAGGGGGAGAGAAAAAGAAGGAGAGAGGGGGGAGTGAGAACATAGAGGAAGAGGGGAGAGGGACAGGGAGAGAGAGACAAGGAGAGAGGAGAGAAAGGAGGGGGAGAGATAGGATAGGGGAGAGAGAGAGGGAGGAGAGAGAGGAGGGGAAAAGAAAGGGGGAGGCAGACAGAAAGATGGAGAGATGGAGGGTACAGAGGGACAGAAGGAGAGAGAAAGAGGAATAAGCAGAGAGGGGTGAGAAAGGATAGAGAGAGAGAGAGACAAAACAAGGCGAAGGTGGTGGAAAGAGGGAGAGAAGAGTGAGGAAAAAGGAGGAATAAAGAAGAGAAAGAAAGAAGAGGATGGAGGAGAAGAGAGAGAGAGAGAAGACGAGTCTTTGGATCAGACCCGGACGACAGAGGGATCACACAGGCAGCGACAGTCACTTGAAAAACTCGTCCATGTTTATTTGTTTGTTGTTGGAATTTCCAAGTCGTTAGAACAAACCGAAGAACAATTTTCAACATTTACTGTGGAAAAAATCTGTTGGAAGGTTCCACAGTATGGCATTAAAGAGGGACAGAGAGAGAGAGAGCGAGAGAGAGAGAGGAGGAGGAGAAGGTGGGAGGGGGGGGAAGAGAGAGGGGGAGGAGAGAGGATAGAGAAGAGAGGAGAGAGAGAAAGAGGGAGGACAGAGAGAGAGAGGAGGAGGAGGAGAAGGTGGGAGTGGGGGGAAGAGAGAGGGGGAGGAGAGAGGATAGAGAAGAGAGGAGAGAGAGAAAGAGGGAGGACAGAGAGAGAGAGGAGGAGAAGGGGGAGGGGTAGAGAGAGGGAGGAGAGAGGATAGTGGAGAAGGGGAGAGAGAGGGACAGAGAGGAGAGAGAAGAAGGGGAGAGAGAGAGAGCTGAAAATCGTGACTGAGAGAGAGAAAGAGGGGGGGACAGAGAAAGAGAGAGAGGTGGGTAGAGAGGATAGTGGAGAAGGGGAGAGAGGGAGAGAGAGAGGGACAGAGAGAGAAGAAGGGAAGGGGGAGAGTGAAGGAAGAAGTAGGAGAGAGACAGAGAGGGGGAGGAGAGAGAGGGTTAGAGGAGGAGAGGAGAGACAGGAGGAGGAGAGAGGAGAGAGAGACAGAGAGAAGGGAGGGAGAAGGGGGGAGAGAGGGGTAGTGAGAACATAGAGGAAGAGGGGAGAGAGAGGAGAGGGGAGAGGGACAGGGAGAGAGAGAGAAGGAGAGAGGAGAGAAAGAAGGAGGAGAGAGAGGGAGGAGAGAGAGGAGGGGAAAAGAAAGGGGGAGGCAGACAGAAAGATGGAGAGATGGAGGGTACAGAGGGACAGAAGGAGAGAGAAAGAGGAATAAGCAGAGAGGGGTGAGAAAGGATAGAGAGAGAGAGAGAGACAAAACAAGGCGAAGGTGGTGGAAAGAGGGAGAGAAGAGTGAGGAAAAAGGAGGAAGAGAGAAGAGAAAGAAAGAGGGACGGAGGAGAAGAGAGCAGAGAGAGGTGAGAGAGGAGATAGAGAAACATAAAACAAGGCGAGAGTGGTGGAAGGAGGGAGAGAAGAGTGAGGAAAAAGGAGGAAGAGAGAAGAGAAAGAAAGAGGGACGGAGGAGAAGAGAGAAAGAGAGAGGGGTATCCATGAGTTTCAGAATGATGGAGGACCGTTGCCATAGTGATTACCAACATAAAATAAAACAAAATATTATATCTTTAGACCTCAAAATGCGAGGAAAAAAGAGGATGGGGTGAAAGGAGAGCTAGAGAAGATGAGACAGAGGAGAGAGGGAGAAAGAGAGGCATAGAAAGGAGAGAGAGAGAGAGAAGGAGAGAGGAGCGGAGAGATTTGCCCTGGAGCCAGTTCCCGTCCCAGATCCCCTCCGTCCCTGTGGTCCACCCTCAGCTGCGGAACACATCAACTTTACAGCACAGGGGTCAGGGGTCAGAGGACGGAGGTCAGAGGTCACAGCGCTCACAGGGACACATCAAAACCAACAGAACTGGAACAGGAAGCGTCCTTGGCTTAAGGTCAAGCGGCAACATTTAGGGCAGTTAGCCAAACGTTGTCGTCTCTGTTATAGACATGAGATATATTCTTTTCAGCGGGCCGTTAAAGGCGCGCTGCGGAACTTTTCTGGTGGGGGTCGGTCACCGCCGTCTCCATGGAGATGAGGGCTTTGCTTGGATTGTTATGTGCAGAATAACTTAGGGTTTATTTTCATTTATTGATGATAAACTGTTTGAACTGGTAGCTTCTATAGAACAGTACTATTTGATGGGCACTTTCATTATGTATAAATGCAGTAGTAGTGGTATTTCTGCGTGTAGTAGTAGTTGTAGTAGTAGTAGAAGTATTTTTGCATGTAGTAGTAGTAGTAATAGTTGTATTCTTGTGTGTAGTTTCAATGGGGGGGAGGAAGGGAGAAAGAGAGAGAGAGGGGTGAGAAAAAGATGGACTTCACAAATGCACTCACGGGACACTGCCCACAGGGGGAGAGAGAGGGGGTGCAGAGAGAAAGGGGGGGGACAATGAGGGAGAGAGAGATAGAGAGGAGTGAGAAAGAGATGCATTTCAGAGAGAATGAGGGAGAGACAATGAGAGAGAGGGGGAGAGAGAGGGGTGAGAAAAAGATGGACTTCACAAATGCACTCACGGGACACTGCCCACAGGGGGAGAGAGAGGGGGTGCAGAGAGAAAGGGGGGGGACAATGAGGGAGAGAGAGATAGAGAGGAGTGAGAAAGAGATGCATTTCAGAGAGAATGAGGGAGAGACAATGAGAGAGAGGGGGAGAGAGAGGGGTGAGAAAAAGATGGACTTCACAAATGCACTCACGGGACACTGCCCACAGGGGGAGAGAGAGAGGGGGGTGTAGAGAGAGAAAGAGGGAGAGAGAGGGGTGGGGGGACAATGAGGGAGGGGGGAGAGAGAGAAGAGAGGGCAGGGAGAGAGAAAGAGAAAAAGGAGTGAGAAAGATGCATTTCACAAATGTACTCACAGGACACCGCCTTCAGGGGGAGAGAGAGGAGGGTGTGGAGAGAAAGGGGGAGAGACAATGAGAGACAGAGTGGACGAATGGAGTAAGAGAGAGAGGGATGTGTGGGGACAGGCAGAAAGAAGAGGAAGGGAGAGAGAGTGGTAGAGGGACAGAGAAAGAGAGAAAGACAAACATGTTTTATTTCCCGTAATTATTGTGCTGTTTTAGAGTTTGTGAAGGTGGGATTGTTTTGATTGTAAAAAAAAACAAACAACAAAATGCAGAAGTTAAAACAAGACTGAAAGAAATGTATAAAAACTAAGTATAACTGAAGCTTTTTTTTCTGGAACGTCGTCATAGCAACAAATTCATATTCTCTGTATCTTAACGGTCCCACGTCTAATGTCGTTTCCTCGTCACAGACCTGGAGTCGTCTTTTGTTTCGTTCTCACACGTTTAACACACAAACCCTGAAGATTTAGGCCGAGTTCTTCTCTCGAACGGAAAACACTCCGTTCCTCCTTGTGATGTCATCATGTGGTAATACAGGTGCTCCATTGTGTTTTTTAACTCCACACACCTTCGCTAGATTCGTTTGGATGATTTCAAGTCTGGAATTGCCAAACTCTACTGAACTAAAGGTGAAAAAGTAGATGTTAACTTGAAAACTACCACTTCGTGACATCACAAGGTGGAACAGAGCGTTTTGAGCTTTGGAGATGTAGACGGACTAATAATAAAGTGTTACTCAAACATGTGATTGAAACAAAACACAACTCCAGGTCTGTTTTTGATGAGGAAACAACATTATAACATGACTTAACGCTCACAAGAGTCAGTTTTGCGTAACATAAGACCTTTTCACAAACAAGAATTATCAAATTTCCCAGATGTTTTTTACAGATTCATTACTTCCTCCTGCTCATTTTGTTTTTTACTCAGTTTGTATTAAACTTCCAGATCGACTCGTAAAATAAAAAAGTGTCCGTTAAACTCCCGCGTGACCGGACACGACCAGGACACAGTAAATCTTTTATTTGAGCGAAAGTCTACGGAGGGTGAACTTTACTCCCCATAACCCTGAGCCGCTCTTTAACACTTTATGAGAGCTAAACATTAACTCTGCCGCCGTGTCCTCCTCTGCCGCTGGAGCGACCTTTGACCTCTGGGTCGGGGCTAGGTCACGGTTACCATGGGTCACTGTTTTCCTCTGTGTGATCTTTAATGAACACGTTAAAGCGGCTGAAGGTCTGTGGACGTCAGAGGCAGAAGCTCATCTGAACGAGAGCTGTGCTTCTGATACGGCCTCGGTAGACGGGGTTAAGGTCAAGGGTCAGGGGTTAAATCACTGTATATTTTATTAGGGTGACAGTTAGGGTAAGGGTTAGGGTTAAGGTTAGGGGTTAGGGTTAAGGGTTAAAGGTTACGGTTAAGGTTAGGGGTTAGGGTTAAGGGTTAAAGGTTAGGGTTAAGGGTTAAAGGTTAGGGTTAAGGGTTAAGATGAGGGTTAGGGTTAAGGGTTAAAGCTTAGGGTTAAGATGAGGGTTAAGGGTTAAGTTGAGGGTTAGGGTTAAGGGTTTAAGGTTAGGGTTAAGGGTTAAGGTGAGGGTTAGGATTAAAGGTTAGGGTTAAAGGTTAAAGGTTAGGGTTAAGGGTTAGGGTTAGGGTTAAAGCTTAGGGCCAAGAACCAAGGGTTACCGTTAAGGGTCACGGTTAGGGTTAAGGGTTAGGGTTAAAAGTAAGGCTAGGGGTTAGTGGTTAGGGTTAAGGGTCACGGTTAGGGTTAAGGGTTAAGGGTTAGGGTTAAGGGTTAAGATTAGGGTGTTTTTGGCCTGTGAGCTGAAGGAGGGAGATGTGTCAAAAATAGATAATATCATGTTGTTTTGGATTTGCAAAACTAAGATTTGAAGAACATAAAACATAAGTGAAGGTCCTGCGTTTCCACGGCAACACACTTTTGGCCCATGTGCCCTTGGTCCATGTGCCTTTTGGACCATGTGCCCTTGATCCATGTGCTCTGGGCCCATGTGCTTTTGGCCCATGTGCCCTTTGCCCACGTTCTCTCGGCCCATGTGCCCTGCCCTGTGTGAGTGAATGAGGACGTTTAACCCCCAGAGTGTAATGTTAAATAACACTGAGCACTGGGCACTAAAGCAGCTCCCTCCAGACTGACAACGAGAGGCACTTCACTAATGCACTCACCAGACACCGCCTGCAGGGGGAGAGGGAGAGAGGGGGGGAGGGAGGGAGAGAAAGAGGACAGTGAGAGACAGAGAGAGAGAAAGAAGGGTGAGAGAGACGGAGAGGGAGAGAGAAAGGGCAGGGAGAGAGAGGAAGAAGATGGGAGTGCGAGAGGGCAGGGAGAGAGAGAGAAAGATAGAAAGAAGGGTGAGAGAGAGGGAGAGAGAGAGGACAGGGAGAGAGAAAGGGGTGAGAGAGAGGAAGAAGGAGGGAGAGCGAGAGGACAGGGAGGGAGAGAGAAAGAGAGAAAGAAGGGTGAGAGAGAGAGAGAGAAAGTACAGGGAGAGAAGAAAAGAAGGGTGAGAGAGAGAGGGAGAGAGAGAGGACAGGGAGAGAGAAAGGGGGGAGAGAGAGAGGGCAGGGAGAGAGAAAGTGGTGAGAGAGAGGAAGAAGGAGGGAGAGCGAGAGGACAGGGAGGGAGAGAGAAAGAGAGAAAGAAGGGTGAGAGAGAGAGAGGGAGAGAGAGAGGACAGGGAGAGAGAAAGGGGTGAGAGAGAGAGGGCAGGGAGAGAGAAAGTACAGGAAGAGAGAGAAAGAAGGGTGAGAGAGAGAGAGGGAGAGAGAGAGGACAGGGAGAGAGAAAGGGGTGAGAGAGAGAGGGCAGGGAGAGAGAAAGTACAGGAAGAGAGAGAAAGAAGGGGGAGAGAGAGAGAGGGAAGGACAGGGAGAGAGAGAGAGAGAGAGAGAGGGGTGTGAGAGAGAGAGGGACAGGGAGGCAGAGAGAGAGAGGGGTGTGAGAGAGAGAGGGACAGGGAGGCAGAGAGAGAGAGGGGTGTGAGAGAGAGAGGGACAGGGAGGCAGAGAGAGAGAGGGGTGTGAGAGAGAGAGGGACAGGGAGGCAGAGAGAGAGAGGGGTGTGAGAGACAGAGGGAGAGGAGAGAATCTGACATGATCTTTATCTCTAAAGGAAACATCATAGATTTGAATAAAAATACAGCATAAGTGACATTTTAAACATGACTTTACGTTTCACCAGCTCAGCAAAACATAAAGTGTAAACACATAAACAAAACATAAAGTGTAAACACATAAACTGAGCCTGAAGTGTATCACATAAAAAACACGTTGTTTTCAAACAGCGTCAACAAAAAAATATGTTACAGATTAAATACAACAATAATTTCGCAGCAGACGACACACAGACCTCAAGAACTTTGTAAATCAGCTCTTTTACACAGAGGTGGGCAGTACTCAGCTACATTTACTCGAGTAACTTTTTAAAGAAACTGTACCTTTCTGAGCACTTTTCTTCAGTTCTCTTACGTCAGATGTGATTTAGTTTGGCTCATTTTTGCGTCTGACCTTTGAAAATACCAGAATTTGTGCATTAGTTCATGTTTTGTCCTTCGCATTAACTTGAAAATCTTAAATCAGATGTTACGTCCCGACAGTTACTTCCTTCAGTTACTCGAGTAGTTTTCCCAAATGCTCTTTAACCCTCCTCACCCCCAGTGTCCGCACGTGTGAACGGGTGAGTGGTTCCTTGACGTAAATCACTTTGAGTGACTTGATGTCGTTGGAAAAGCGCTGTATAAAAATGTGACCATTTACCATTTATAATATCATTTTGTAGTATTTTTACTTTTGATGTCGGTGGAAAAGCGCTGTATAAAAATGTTACCGTTTACCATTTATAATATCATTTTGTAGTATTTTTACTTTTACTTAAGTACAGTTTTTGACGACTCTACCACCTCCGTCTGTTTGTGATTTTATTTCCTGTTTTTTCTACTTTTGTGCAATTACTAAACAACCAAAACGTGTGCGGTATTTTGAGACTTTGAGACTATTTTGTGGCTCTGCGGTCCAACGGCATGAAATTGGACTTCCTCATAGAGATACATCTTCGCCGTAGCTTCGACTGGTGCTGTTTTTCGCTCGCCGCGTTTTACGAGACGCCGCCGTTAACGTCTGGAGAGGTTTTTCACGTTTTTATTGTTGGATGGAGCAGAAAATAAACTAGAACATAACGGACGTCCTTAAAGGGCCCATATTACGCTGTTTTCTGATCGATGTTTTGATGTTGTGTTTTGACCTGGAGTTGTGTTTTGTTTCATTCGCACATGTTTAACACACAAACCCTGCGTATCTGGGATGGAAAACACTCTGTTCCACCTGTGACGTCAACATGTGGTAACACAGGAAGTGCTCCGCTGTGTTTTTAAACTCCACGCACCTTCACTAGAATCATTTGGATCGTTTCAGCTCTGGAATTGCCGATCTCCGCCAAACTAAAAGGCAAAACGTAGCTGCTGATTTGAAAACCGCCACTTCATGACGTCACAAGGTGGAACAGAGCGTTTTGAGCTTTGCGGCGTAGACCGACCGGTAAACGAGCGCTACTCAAACACGCGCGAACGGAACAAAACGCAGCTCCAGGCGTGTTTTCGAGGAGGTAACGACATTAGAACGCGACTTGAACCTCAGAAGAGTCAGTTTTGTGGAATTCAGGACCTTTAAACGTTAAACTTTAAACTTTGGCCCTTCGCCGTCGGCTCTCGCTCCTCGGGGTCTAATAATAATCGTCTGGAGTTTTGAGACAGCTGTCCCCCGTGTCGTTGTATCGGACACTTTGGCACTTGTTAATGATGGCGTGGGAGGAAGACGCGGACGAGATGATATGAACTCAGACTTTTGAGAGATTGTCACTTTGAAGAATATTATTTTACCATTTGCTTTAACTACAGTGTGACTGACCCCTGCTTCATTCAAGTTCAAACGTGTAAATCTTTATTATACCAAATGTTTTTTAATCGCAAATAAGTCACATGCCGTTACTTGTCTCCGTGGCGATGTTACTGCTTTGCGTGGAATGTTCCAAAGTATGGCATTAAACTTAAACAGGTGTCAGCAGCAATCTCCCGCACCACTTTTGTCTTTGTTTTTTGGTGAATTTCGCATTTTCAAAACAATAAAAGGAAACATGGTGATGTAAATATGTTATGTGTTACACTTAATACCCCATAGAAGTAAAATACCTCCTCTTTAATACCCCATAGAAGTAAAATACCTCCTCTTTAATACCCCATAGAAGTAAAATACCTCCTCTTTAATACCCCATAAAAGTAAAATACCTCCTCTTTAATACCCCATAGAAGTAAAATACCTCCTCTTTAATACCCCATAGAAGTAAAATACCTCCTCTTTCTTTAACTATAAATTAAAACGATGGCACATGGGGGAAAAGTGAAGTGATCATCCACTTCTATCTAAAGCCACATTCAAACCCTTTGTGTTCCCTGAGCTTCAGTTGAAAAGTTGTTTATGTTCAAAAAACTCTCACAGAAAAGCCACAATTCTCCAGGAAAAAAAAAAAAAAAAAAAAGATTATGTTATTTTTTTAAGGCTTTCCAAAGAGGCTTTAGAGCAGTGAGCCAAACAGCTGAATTGTACCGGGATTATACGTCTGTTGGCCTCTGAGTTTCTGGACTTTTAAGGTGTTTAAGGTGAAAGAACCACAAAGAACTGATGTAACTTCAACATATTTTTGTACTTAAATAAGCTTTCTCCCATGTTATAACGTTGTTCCTCATCAAAAACACGCCTGAAGAGGTTTTAAATGTCATCCACGCATGTTTGAGCAATTTAGCGATCTCTCCCGGGTTCTATTCGAACCCTCCTTATGGTTAGCTGTCCGAGGCTCCGCCCACAAGCCTACGTCACCCACGCTCCCGCACGACAATCCTCCATAAATCTACAAAAACATGATACAAAACAACACACTACGGCTTCACAAACCTGGTGTGATGTGCAGTAGTTTCATTAACGCTGATTGTAATGTGATAGCGCTGTGAAGGGGGCGGGGCTTTGGACTCAGAGCGTCAAAAAACGAAAGTGAAACTTATAAAACATGTTAATACATTGTTTTTGGCTAAGGTAACGTGACCTAAGTGTGTTATGTGTTAGAAGTTAATACCCATAGAAGTAAAACACCTCCTCTTTAATGTCCCATAGAAGTAAAATACCTCCTCTTTCTTTAACTATAAATTAAAACGATGGCACATGGGGGAAAAGTGAAGTGATCATCCACTTCTATCTAAAGCCACATTCAAACCCTTTGTGTTCCCTGAGCTTCAGTTGAAAAGTTGTTTATGTTCAAAAAACTCTCACAGAAAAGCCACAATTCTCCAGGAAAAAAAAAAAAAAAAAAGATTATGTTTTTTTTTTAAGGCTTTCCAAAGAGGCTTTAGAGCAGTGAGCCAAACAGCTGAATTGTACCGGGATTATACGTCTGTTGGCCTCTGAGTTTCTGGACTTTTAAGGTGTTTAAGGTGAAAGAACCACAAAGAACTGATGTAACTTCAACATATTTTTGTACTTAAATAAGCTTTCTCCCATGTTATAACGTTGTTCCTCATCAAAAACACGCCTGAAGAGGTTTTAAATGTCATCCACGCATGTTTGAGCAATTTAGCGATCTCTCCCGGGTCCTATTTGAACCCTCCTTATGGTTAGCTGTCCGAGGCTCCGCCCACAAGCCTACGTCACCCACGCTCCCGCACGACAATCCTCCATAAATCTACAAAAACATGATACAAAACAACACACTACGGCTTCACAAACCTGGTGTGATGTGCAGTAGTTTCATTAACGCTGATTGTAATGTGATAGCGCTGTGAAGGGGGCGGGGCTTTGGACTCAAAGCCGTCAAAAACGAAAGTGAAACTTATAAAACATGTTAATACATTGTTTTTGGCTAAGGTAACGTGACCTAAGTGTGTTATGTGTTAGAAGTTAATACCCATAGAAGTAAAACACCTCCTCTTTAATGTCCCATAGAAGTAAAATACCTCCTCTTTAATACCACATAGAAGTAAAATACCTCCTCTTTAAAGTCAGTACTAAAGGCGTTGTTGTTTTTGTGTGTTTTGAACTGTAGTGTATGTCACAATATACAGTTTAATATATATGTATATCCTTTAACTAGATGTAATTCACCCTGAGGTTTATGTGACTGAAACAGCCGTATAAAAACACTCTTTATGAGATGTTGGAGCGTAGAACATGTTGGAGCGGAGAACATGTTGGAGTGTAGAACATGTTGGAGCGGAGAACATGTTGGAGCGGAGAACATGTTGGAGCGGAGAACATGTTGGAGTGGAGTAGACTGAAGTATCTTGAGTTCCTTCTCTTCATATTCACGGAGCTTGTTCCTCCTGTGCTGTTCTCACACGGAGCTCAGTCTTTTATAGAGGAGCTGTTGTTTACTGTGTGTCTGAGATAGAGCCGCACAATGTACAAAACACACAAGCCTGACGCACGGCTGTAAAACATGAGACTGGATCTCAGTATATGTTCCCATAATACTGCTACTACTGCTACTGCTACTGCTACTACTGCTACTGCTACTGCTACTACTACTGCTACAGTACATGTTCCCATGTTAACACTGAACTCATAAATAAGGGCTGTGGTCACATCAGCAGTGATCTACAGATAAACAGAAACATTACATGAGTCCAGTATAAACATCACACACTGTTCTCATGTTACCACAACTACTACTACTACTACTACTACTACTACTGCTACTACTACTACTACTACTGCTACTACTACTGCTACTACTACTA
>KN469274.1:18450-42387 GCA_000787095.1 Periophthalmodon schlosseri
CCCTCTTCAACCCCCCCTCCCTCTCTCTCTCTGTCAGTTCACTTGTATTATCCCTTCTTCTCTCCCCTCTAACTCTGTGTGACACGTCTCAGTCACACAGTCACACACTTTGACAGGGTTTAACACAGGACTTCACCCTGTCACTGCTCTGAGCCCGACTGAGGACGACCGAGTCCGACGTCACGATGGACTCTGCCTTTTACCGTTAAACTGTCGCCGCGACACTGGAAAAATAAAATAAAAAATGTTCGTATTAACCCTCTACATGATCCTGGTGTTTTTACTTCGCTATTTTGTCCGTAAATCAAGATCTGAACATTAATAACAGACGAATCAGGCGCCTTCTTTCCCCGAGGTCGCTCCCGTTGGCGTTAGCAACATTTTTGATTGACAGCGTTGCTAAGCGCCTGCCCTCTGCTAAACCAGCGGTGCGGGCGGGAAGGGGCGTTACCTTCAACAGCCTCGCTCCGGATTGGCTCTTTGGTTGCTATGATACTCCCGGGCGGAATTCCAAACATGGAACTTGCTCTTGCTCTCTCCCTCGCTCTGTTCATCTCCCTTTCTTCCCCTCCCTCTTCTCTCTCCCTTCTCCTACCTCGAACCCCCCTCTCTCTTTCTCTCCCCTACTCTCTTTCCTCTTTCTTTCATCTCTCTCCCTCTCCTCTCTCTCCATCCACCCCTCTCCCTCTCCACCCCTCTCCCTCTTCTCTCCCTCTGTTTGTCTCCCTCTCTGTCCTTTCCTGCCCATCATCTTCTTCTCTCTCTCCTCCATCCCCCCTCTTTCTCACTCCCTCTCCCCACTCGCTTTCCTTTTTCTTTCTTCTTTTTTTTATCTCCCTCTCCTCTCTCTCCCTCCACCCCTCTCCCTCTTCTCTCCCTCTGTTTGTCTCCCTCTCCCTCCCTTCCTCCCCCTCTTCTTCGTCTCTCCCCATCCCCCCTCTTTCTCACTCCCTATCCCCACTCGCTTTCCTTTTTCTTTCTTCTTTTTTTTATCTCCCTCTCCTCTCTCTCCCTCCACCCCTCTCCCTCTTCTCTCCCTCTGTTTGTCTCCCTCTCTGTCCTTTCCTCCCCCTCGTCTTCTTCTCTCTCTCCCCCATCTATCCTCTTTCTCACTCCCTCTCCCCCACTCTTTCTTTCCTCTTTCTTTCATCTCCCTCTTCTCTCTCTCCCTCTCTTCTCTCCCTCTCTTTCCTCGCTGTGGGTGACGTCACTCTCACACTCAACATTGTTCCTTTTTTTACGATTAGATATTTTTCTCAAGCCAAGTTACAGGTCAGATCTGTGGAAGAGCCGCCACACTCACAGTGAAAATGTACGTTCTTAAGATAGAAGATGCAAGACAGATGTGTTTAATGCCAAACTGTGGGACATTCTAAGCAAAACAATAACATCTCCATGGAGACAAGCAAACATCTTCACGGTGAAAAGTCTGTTATTAAAGTAATTCAATAATCTATAGAAAAAAATCCCAGTTTAAGTCACTTAAATCACGCAGGACGTTCTCTTTTTACGGTGAAACAGGAGTGATCAGATTTACACTTCAGCAGGTGTTAAAACTCATCCCTCAGAGTTGTTTTCTGTTTCACACTCGACTTTGGAGCACAAAAAAAAGTAAACAAACACGAACTCGACAGCCAGGGCTCACGGCTCAGAGCTGTCACGAAGAACTACAGTGTTTTGTAGATTTACCAACGTGAAAATACTACAGCGTCATGATGAGGGTGAGGAAAAACTACAATCTGGATTAGATAAAATGACTTGAATTAAGAAAGTTTGAAGTTTGAGTAAATGATCTACCAACGGAACCAGACTTTTTGTACTTGAAGTAAGAACATACGGCTTGTTAAACTGAAAATAGACTGAAGAAAAACAGTCAATCTTTGCATTTAAAATGAGAAACGGAATCTTGTGTTGCTTAAAAAACAGACTTATTCCCCTCAGAGATACATTTACTTAAGTTGAATCCACTCAAACAAAGTAAACACTACTTTTAATTTACCGAGATATTACTTTTTGCAGATTTACACACTTGTTCTGGTCTGGTTCTGTTTTAATCCCGGTTTAATCCTGATGTTGATTTGGTTTAGTCCTGATCTGCTCCAGGTTTAGTCTCAGTTAAGTTAAATGGTGAATTTTCTGATGAGATAGTCCAGTGTTTCTCAAACTGAGGTACGTGTTCCACAGCTCCGTCAGGTGGCACCTGGACAGTTTGTGGAGCTGCCTAATCTGGAGTTCATTTTATCCACTTTTTTGTCCTCCTTTGGATCATTTCTTGTTTAGAACTACAGTGGAAATGATGTAGTCCACTTTTAGACCTGGTTTAGTCCTAGATTAGACCTGGAATAGTCCTGTTATAGACCTGGTTTAGTCCTGGTTTAGTCCAAGATTAGACCTGGGTCTTTGGTGGTATTTGGTGTGAATAGTTTGAGAGAAACTGAGATCGTTTATATTTTCACACAAGGTCAGGCAAAAATCTCGAAAAAATACAATATTGTGTTAGCTCAGTGGCTCAGTTGGTAGAGCGTTTGCCCACTGATCCGAAGGTTGACGGTTCGAATGAATCATTAGGACGGGGACTGGCCGAGACACCAGCTGGAGAGTCATTTGGAACAATTGTAAACTAGAATCGCTTTAACTGTTTATACGACTGTAAAAATGCTTAGCTATAATCTGATCTATTTGGGAAAAGTCCACACAGTATTTAAACAAACCTCTGAATCCACCACATGTTCAAAATAATAGACTGTTTTAAATGTAGTAGTGGTGCCATCTTGGACCTGGAAAGTTTCTTATAAATGCATGGAAACTTTTTGACATTTTACAACTATGACCTTATCACAACCCGACCAAACTGTCAGACGACTGCGTATAAAACTGGACCTGTTTTCTTCCGTTATTCTCTCCATTCTGAGATGCCCGTGTTGAACTTTTGACCCCCTTCATACGTGCGCGTGGACGTGTCTGCAGTACCCGGCCAGAGGAGCCGTCTGACGATGAGCAGAACCTTTTTATCGTCCAGCCTCCAAATAAAAACGGTCGCGAATGTATCTGACCATTTATAGTATTAGCGGTTGCATCCAGTCGGCGAAAAACTTGCTCAAAGGCAAATATGGACATCGGGAGGGTCGCCGGTTGTGATCCCGTGTCCTTGGGCAAGACGCTTCTCTCTGTTTGAATGTGTGAGTGTGTGGTTGTTGGAGGTGGTCAGAAAACCTGTTGGTCCAGAAATAAAGCCTAGAATCCAGATAAAAGATCCATTTTGACTCTGTCAGTTTTAAAGATTCACTGTGTAACTTTTCTGGTAGAAGGTCTGCCATCTGCTCGTCTCCATAGAGATGTTATTGCTTTACCACAGTATGGCTTTAAACTTTATCTACCATAGACTGTATAAAGAAATGGACGCAGCCAACATGCTAGTTGGCGCAAAGTGGGTCCTTTGAGCTCTGGTTGTAATTCACTTTCTATTGAAAAACCGTCGCTCCTCTGTCTGTAACTGCTGCTGTCAGACTCGTCATTTTGGTCTTAAAATGTTCGTATTAACTCGCTCTATATGATTCTAAGGTTTTTATTTCATTATTTTGTCCCAGTGCGTTGCCTGCTTTCCCCGAGTTTGCTCCCGCTAGCGTTAGCAACAGGTTTGATTGACAGCCTAAGCAGCAGTGCGAGTAGGAGGCGGCCTGTACCTTCAACATTCTCACTCCTGACTGGATCTTTGGTTTCGCGCTTGGATTTCCAAATACGGTCCCTGGTTGCAGATTAGCCGCTGTAACTGCTCTAACCTCGATGAGCTTCGTTTGGTTGCGACCGAACGCTGTGGGTGACGTCGCACTCGCTTAGTCCCACTTTTATTACACAGTTTATGCTATTTACATGGAAATAGGCAGATGACGCCACTCAGCTAAGTTACAGGTGAGATCTGTGGAGAGGTGACAGTAAGAATGCCTGTTTTTTAAGGCAATAAAAACACGTGTAGTCGAATAAATGCAAATGCAATGCACATTTCAGACAAAGCAGTAATAATAATACCTCCACGGAGACAAGCAGGTGGCAGATCTCCCGTCAGAAACGTTACGTAACGCACCTTTAAAGACGACGTGCATTTTTTGTGTTCTGGAATGCACTCGGTATAGCCCTGGTTCTGCTTGGTCACGGTTAGGATAAGGCAGGCTTTATACAGCTCACAGTCCCCTCTATCAGTTTGCCAACATTTCAGAAATCCATCGCAGTCAGTTTGTGGATATCAGAGACGCCGGGACAAAGAGCTGCTTCAGAGCAACAGGAAGTGACAGCCACAAAGGCCAGTCTGTGGACGAGCCTATGAAAAGCACGGCTCCGCTTCCTGGTGCCGAGCGCAACACTACGCTCACTGTGGATCTATAACTGATATTATCTCTAATGTGGAATTCACTTTTGGTATTGTCATTAAGGCAGAGGTGGAGAGAGAGACGAGGGCGAGATCTTTTTCATAACACCTGGTCTGAGTGGGATAAGTTAAGCAGAATGTTAAGAGTTTGTCCTTAAAGGCCCTGTGCCGTAGACTGCGTATATAAATGGACGTAGCTAACCCGCTAGCTTCCGACTCCATCGACTCTGGGTCCATTTCACTTTCTATTGAAAAGCCGTGGCCCCTCTCTCTGTACCTGCTGCTGTCAGACTCGTCATTTTGGTCTTAAATGTTCGTATTAACCCTCCACATGATCCTGATGTTTTTATTTCGCTATTGTGTCTGTAACTCAAGATATGAACTTGCCTCCAAATTGGCCGCTATAACCGCTCTGGCCTCGACGAGCTTCATTTGACTGGAGCCGAACGCTGTGGGTGACGTCACACTTAGTCCACTTCTTTATAGAGTCTACGGTCTTTCGCCAGTACAGATATATTGTATAAGCAGCTCTTGAGGTCAAAATAAGTCCCCTGTGTGTGTGTGTGTTGTCTGCATCTAATTATAAAGCGTTTTATTGCCCGATAATCAGGAAGTGTGCGTTAGCTTGCGAGTTATTGTTTGCTTTACCATTATGACCACAGACTGTGTAAAGAAGTGCACAGCGTTCGGCTCCAGTCAAATGAAGCTCATCGAGGCCAGAGCAGTTATAGGAGCGAATTTGTAGTTCAAGTTCCGACCGCGAGTATCATAGCAACCAAAGAGCCAATCCAGAGCCAGCGGTGTGGGCGGGAAGGGGCGTTACCTTCAACAGGTTAGCAGCGCTCTCACTCAAACCTGTTGCTAACACTTTCGAGCCGATACGTAAGGCGATTTTGATAATTCTTTAAAATTCTATCATTTAATTTTGCTACAAACTCACCCACGGCCCTTTTTTTAACCATAAATCCACGAGAGAGCCGTGTGGTCACGTTTGGTACTTTTATCTCTTTGCATTTAGTAGTAAAGTAAAGCTCGAAATGCGTAAGGCAAGTGGGGAATCATTTTGGACCTCTGCAAACCGTTTAAAATGAACTAGTTGTGTTTTTTACGTTTTTAAGACAGTAAAAATCAGGTATAGCGCCGTAGAATGCCCTGTTTTATGCTAAAGTCTTTCAGCTTTTTGTTAATGTTTAATCCTTGTTGAATGACCTGCCTTGAATGGCTCGTATTACGTTTCACTCGTGTATGTTTGAGTAATGGTATTTGGCTTGGTCCACCTCTCCAGTCGCCAGAGCGCCCTCTCCTGGTGTTCTGAAATCATAAATCGTGTATCATTTGTCTGTATGCAGTTTTCGGTTTATCTGAAGCCAACCGGAGCCGCTCCTGGTTAGTCCTGGGACGGGAGACGTCTGGGGCGATCAGGTGCCACGGCGGTGAGGCAGTGGCTTTAGTGGAGTCTGCTGTTGTGCGCTTAGGCAAGACACGCCCACACTGGCAAGTAGGAATAGCGTGATGCGTTTGGAAATAGCTCATTTTGTTGGCTCTGTCTGGATGCTGCGTTTAAAACAGGTGGCCGCACTGTTTTGCTCGTCTCGGTGCAGTGTTCGGCTTTAGTTTTCGGTGATTTGACCGACATTATCCAGGCTTATTTGCATTCGATTCAAGTTTATTTCTATAGCACATTTAAAACAACTTCCGCTGATCAAAGTGCTTCAATAAAAGTAAAAAAAAAACCCAAATACATAGGAAAAGAACAATAAAACACCAAGATATCCTGTCTCGCTAGTATTAAATGCCAGGGGGAGAGGTGGGTTTTCAGTCTCGTCTTAAACTGCGTTAAAGACTGAGAGGATCTGACAGGTAGAGGGCGCTGTTCTAGAGTCTGGGCGCTGCCACAGAAAAGGCTTTGGGTGGAGTATAGAGCTGCGGTGACTCCCTTAAATAAAGAAGACCCATAGAGCGCAAACATTTAAACACAATCATTAAACAAATAACGACTAGTCTGAGATTAAACCTAGAAAGATTCCTGGACTAAACTAGGACTAGACCAGGATCCAACCAGGTCTTCATTAGGACTAAACCAGAACAAGTCAGATTGCAGCCTTAAAAATCATTGCACGATCATTATATTAAGTTCCAAATGTCACAGAGCTATAAACTACTACCTAAAATGTCACATCATCTGCATATCAACATTATTATATCTCTGTCCTTCTCTTTAGTCTCTCGGGGCCGTTAGCTGTAGCTTGGTCCTATATTACGCAAAACTGACTCTTGTGAGCTTTACGCTGTGTTATAATGTTGTTACCTCCTCAAAAACAGACCTGGAGTTGTGTTTTGTTTCACTCACACATGTTTGAGTAACACTTTATGATTAGTCTGTCTACATCTCCAAAGCTCAAAACGCTCTGTTCCACCTCGTGATGTCATGTAGCTGTGGTTTTCGAGTTAACAGCTCCTTTTACCTTTTGTTTAGTAGAGATTCTTGTATTCGTTTGTCAGTTCATATTTCAATCTTTTAGTCAGTTCTTCTGTTTAAAATGCAAACTTGGAACATTAAAACATAAATCGCACATCATCCTCGTCACGGTGGTTTTCGAGTTAACGGCTCCTTTTACCTTTTGTTCAGTCGAGTTTGGCAATTCCAGGACCGTATTACCGCATGACATCACAAGGTGGAACAGAGCGTTTTCCGTTTCGGTTTGAGAGAAAAACTCAGCCTAAATCTGCAGGGTTTGCGCGTTAAACATGCGCGAGTGAAACAAAACACAACTCCAGGTCTGTTTGTGACGAGGAAACGGCATTATGAGCGTTAGCCGCGGCTCGGTGTCTTCGCTGTCTGATTTCATTAATTTACAACGATAAACAAAGGCTGTGGTCTTTTTTGGGTTGGCCTCATGTGCAGGGCCTCGTCTTCGCCCCCGGACTCGGCCTCTGACGGCGGAGGAGGGACAGCTATGACAGGACGCCCGGGGAAAGGCGGTAACTGAAGGATATTACTGTTTATCGCGTGTGTGTCAGTCGGGGTGGCAGCTCGGATGACGGCCTTGTCTCCCATGGGTGCTGCGGGTTTAAAGAGGAGCTATTACGCAAAATCTATATATATACAGTACTTTTTTCCCTTTTTTTCCTTTCTAGAAGAGGTTTAAAATGCCATCCACGCATGTTTGAGTAATTTAGCGATCTCTCCCGGGGGGCGTATTGGTGGTTTTCAGATTGTAGAACGCGATGATGTCATACTCCCAGCTGAGGGGCAAGAGCTCGTTTTTCCTGATTGATCACGTCGTACTGTGCCATGAAATATCCAAAAGGTAAATGCACAAATGTCGAACCTGATCATTTCTGTTTGTGAGACGTTAACTTCATCGGCCTCGCTCCGGATTGGCTCTTTGGTTGCTATGATACTCGCGGGCGGAACTCCAAATACGGAAACCGACTCGACGAGCTTCATTTGACTGGAGCCGGACGCCGCGGGTGACGTCGCGCTCACTCAGTCACTTCTGTGGTTGTGACGTCGTCTGAAACACAGCGGTTCCAGCCCTTCGTACAGTTAGTAAAATGATAGTTTACAACTCCAAGAAGTAGTTTTATTAAAAAGTAAATCAAGTACATGTTCTTGTATTTATTACTCAGACTCACTCTTGCTGTGATGATGAACCGGATGTTGGAACCGAATCTCATTTTTTACAAGAACTTAATCTTTTTCTTTCCAATTTTTATATATTTTTATCCTGATTAACTCCGAACCGACACAAGAATCAGCTCGGAAGCAGCGCAGGCGACACGAGTGAGAGATTTGTGCAGAAAAACATATTTGGAATCATAATAACATATTTTAAAGTTATTTATATTATCGTAGTGCAACGTTTTATTTCATTTTTCATAATTCCAAAGAGTAAATTCACTCCCACTGTCAGTTTGAACCATTTTAAACACATCTGAGCCTTGGTCGTTTCTCTCTGTGATTATTTGCAGATGAAATGAGTTCTCACATTTCATCTGCTTCCGTCATATAAATATATAGTAAAAGAGCCAGTGTTTTGAACGGCTCTTTGAAGAGAACAGATCCAAAAGTTTCGGATCCCGCAAAGGAGCCGAAAGTCCCGTCACTAACCTGTACATATGGGTTTAAAGAGTCGTTCTGTTGAGTTTTACAGAGAAACACGGTCTTATCTGACACACATGTTTGATTCCTGTGCATCTGCTCGTCCCGTCCCACCGCACAGAGTCCGCCACAGAAGAGACGCCGCCCAAGACTCTTTTAGATCCACTCTGCACTGAAGTGGGTTTAGGATCCACTTACTTCAACATGTAATCTGCCATTTTTAACAACCTCTGTGTGAAGAAGAAGCCATGAGACGTGAAGTCCTGTGTCAGAGCTTAGACTGTGTAAAGAAGCGGACTGAGTGAGTGCGACGTCACCCGCGGCGTTCGGCTCCGGTCAAATGAAGCTCGTCGAGGCCGGAGCGGTTATACGGGCGATTTTGGGGCCGAGTTCCATATTTGGACTTCCGATTACGAGTATCATAGCAACCAAAGAGCCAATCCGGAGCGAGGCTGTTGAAGGTAACGCCCCTTCCCGCCCGCACCGCTGGTTTAACAGGGAGCGGGCGCTTAGCAACGCTGTCAATCAAACCTGTTGCTAACCTCAGGGAAAGAAGGCGCCTGATTTGTCTGTTATTAATGTTCATATCTTGATTTACGGACACAATAGCGAAATAAAAACCCCAGGATCATGTAGAGGGTTAATACGAACATTTTAGGACCAAAATGATGAGTCTGACAGCAGCGGTTACAGAGAGAGGGGACACAGTTTTTCAACATAAAGTGAAATGGAGCCGGAAGCACGACCATGATCACTTCCTATTTCGAACGTTAGATATGTCCATTTATATGTACAGTCTATGAGACAGACTAATAATAAAGAGTTACTCAAATATGTATGAATGAAACAAAACACGATGGTTTGATTTTTATAACACGGCTTAAAGCTCTCGAGAATCTATTTTGAGAAATATACGACTTTTAAAACTAAGATATATCAACTTTTATATGTTTGTTTCTTTGTTTTTTATGTTGCACCTCAAGGCCACCGCAAGTAAATGACATCTGTAATTTCCCCTGTGGATCAAGTCTCGCTTATTACCGCATGTCTCCGAAACATTCGCTTTTCCGAGTCTGATATTATGCTGCAGACGATGTGTTGCCCAAAGCCATATAACAGATTTGTAGTTGATTTTCATTTAATTTGTGGGGTTATGGAGGGCACTCAGAATCAGCTGGTGTTATTTTTGATGGAGAACTGCCCATTGGCACAGAGCGAGTTTCTGGCTTCCTGGTTTATTCAGAGCTCTGCTGAGTTTGGAGGAGTTGTAGGTGTCTTGTGAGCAATCCAGATGGTATTTTTCCATTTTAACTTTTTAGTTTTGGATGTTAAAGGAAGCTGTGTGAGAGAGTGTCGGTCTGTTTAGCGTGAGCTTCATGTTAGACTGTATGTAAGACTATGGCTGTGTCACACTATTCCCTACAGGGGGCACTATTTACGGTGTGACGACATTTTTAGTGGTGTCTGACTGACCAAGGAGTGAAAAAGTAGTGCGCTCAAAATTTCCCACAATGCAATTTGAAAAGTAGGGGGCATCAGTGGTCACTACACCGGTCAATATAGACCACAATGCATTGCGAGAGTTGGAAAAACAACAGCGCCACGACTGGTCTTTAACTGGACACAACACGACTGAATGAAGCAGATAGAAGCGCTGGTTTATCGCACTGTTGATCCTGATTATGACTAAAACACTCTTAAATAAACCGTTGCTGTGTAAAGTTGCTAGCGTTAGCCGCTAACGTTAGCTTGGCCTGTTGAAAGAGCGATGACTTCCACATTTCCGACAAAAATGTTAAAATCTAGTCTGTTTACGTGAGATCCAGCTCGACAAAAACGTGTACAGTTATTATTAGTCCATAAATACACAGCCTGTATCTGGGGTTGGAATTAAGGTCGTTAGATCCCTTTGCCAATAAACGCCGTCACTGTATCATTAAAGAATGTTCCACAATACGGCATTAAACTTAATCTGTTTCCGCTGAGACAAGCCGCTAACGCCACCGAGCCAAATTACAGATCAGATCAGTGGAGAGGCTCAAAGCGTTTCTTTTTTTTTTTTTTTTTTTAGTGATGAAAAAACAGTAATTGAGTAAATGCAAGATAGATATGATTAATGCCATATGTCAATCGTTTCATGGGTAACATCGCCATGGAGATGAACGTGGCGTGCCATTCCTTAGAAAAGTTACATAGGGCACCTTTAATAAACACATTCCTCTCACTTTACCAGTGCAGAATTGGGTTAGGAGTTGGTGAGTCTGATGAGTTTTTGTTTTTTTTTTAAACAGAGGAATGAACCAGGAATTAAAATAGAACTTAAAGGGCCCATGTTACGCTATTTTCTGATCTATGTTCTAACGTTGTTTCCTCGTCACAACCAGACCTGGAGTTGTGTTTTGTTTCATTCACACACGTTTAACACACAAACCCTGCATATTTAGGCTGAGTTCTTCTCTCAAACAGAAAACACTCTGTTCCACCTTGTGATGTCATCAAGTGGTAATACAGGAAGTGCTCCGCTGTGTTTTTAAACTCCACACACCTTCACTAGAATCATCTGGATGATTTCAGTTCTGGAATTGCCAATCTCTACTGAACAAAAGGAAAAAAATTAGCTGTTAACTTGGAAACTACCTCTTCGTGACATCACAAGGTGGAACACTCTACTGAAAAAAGGAAAAAAATTAGCTGTTAACTTGGAAACTACCTCTTCGTGACATCACAAGGTGGAACAGAGCGTTTTGAGCTTTGGAGATGTAGACAAGCTAACAATGGCGGGTTACTTAAACATGTGTGAATAAAACAAGGCCTGATTTTTTCCATGTTTTGAAGCAAAACTTGCTGTGCCCCATTACAGATACACTGTATAAGCAGCTCTTGAGGTCAAAATAAATCCACTGTACTGTACTGCATCAGTTAGCATGCTAGTTGTTGTTAGCATCACTGTGACGGCCAAACTCCGCCCTGGCCTCTGAAAGTTGTGAAAAGCTCTTATAAACTCATCATGGTGAATAATTAGACGCTCTGAATAACTTTGGATCCCTGCAAACCGTTTAACATGAACTGTTTTTCACGTTTTTAAGAGAATCTAAAGCAGGTACATTAATCAAATCTACATTCTTGCGATCAAAGTGGTGCAAATATACTTCAAAACATGTTTATTTGATTGCGTCAGAGGGAGTTATAAACCACGTCAGTTCGGATGCGCCTCCGCTCCTCTGTGTAAACATATGAGCAGAGCTGATCGAGCCCACTGCTCGTAACACTAACACTCCACAGACAGAAAACGGCCTTATCTCAACTCTCGGAGCGTTGGTTGTTTTTGTTAAAATGCCTCTTAAACCCCCGACTCCAAACTGTGGGAGGAATATCTGAAAACTCTTTCGATTTCCCCGCGGTTATTTTAAAACTCTTGTGGGTCTCGTAAATGTTTAAAATAGCAGATGCTGTTCATTGTTTGAGGCTTGCAGCTTTTCCATTTTGTTGTCATTAGATGCAGTTTTATGAGCGAGCAGGACTACGCCGTGTTTTACTGTTGTGTGGGGACAGGGACAAAATAATGGAGTCTTTAATTCTCCGTAAAGGTAGAGCTATTATGTATACAACAGGCCTATTCAAACCATCTAACGTGGACCAGCCCTTTTTCCAAATACTCAAATACTTTCTCTCGTTCACTGGTTTGGTTAGTCTTGGTTTACATCCGTTTTCTCGGGTTAGTGCCAGTTTAGTCCTTGTTTAGATGCAAAATGGACTTTTTCTGAGCTTTTAATCATGTTATAGTTGTTTCTTCTCATTGACATGAATCACTGTATTTGGGGTGATTCATGTTTGAGTAATCTTTAATCATTTATTTTTATTTATTTTTATTTATTTATTTTTATTTATTTTTATTTTCAAGACGCCAGTTTCATCGACCACTGTGACGTACTTACATCGTTGTCCAATTTTATTTTCTTAATTGCTGATACTCGTAGGATTCGGCAACGTCACGTGGAAATTTTGGTACAAGTGAAAAAAAAAAAACGCTTGTGATCCATAGGGGGCGCTGACAGATACACAGCTCTTTGTTGTAATGACATTTACGGCGGCGTCAGCTCCCACTGGGCGCTGCAGTTTTCTAACGCGGATGTCAGCGAACTTGTTTCTTTTATTAAGTCGTTTTAGATGAATATTGTGATTTAAAATGTGCAAATTATAACATAAAGATCCACGGGAGTCATAGATTATAACTATAGAGCCGACACAAGCCAATATGTTTGATTTAATCCTGATTTAGACCTGGTTTAGTCCTAGTTTAATTCTGGGTTAGTCCTGGAAGCAACCACAGTTTTTTCTTATTTACCGGTTTAGTTAGCCTTGGTTTAGACCTGTTTTTTGGGGGTTAGTTCTAGTTTAGTCCTGGTCTAATCCTGTTTAAGACCTGGTTTAGTCCTAGTTTAACTCCGGGTTAGTCCTGGAAGCATTTTGCAGGTAGGGCATCTGACATAAAAGACAGAAATGTGAGTGTCTGCGTACACTGGTGTGTGAATGTGCGTGTGAATGGGTGAGCGGTTCCTTGACGTAAAGCGCTTTGAGTGACTTTAATTTGAAAAAAAAAACGCTATCTAAAAATGTGATCTTTATTTGCACAAAATAAGCAGCACTGAGGACGAAAATTACCCACAATCCTCCTGTTCCTGTGATTCTTTGACACTGACAGATGTTGTTGGTTTAACACACAAAACTCCCAAAGCAACACTTTATTTTGTTTACAAATAAAAAAAATTCTTCCTGTGGCTGCAAGTTCACATTCCCACATCTTCAAACACAAACAGTTTTCCAAAGAGGCCGCTCGGATACGTCGAAATTCCGTATTTTGTGTAAGATTTCAAAAGTCCAGTGGAAACGTGCGTCACATCTGTAGTGCCAGAATAGATTGTCCCAAAGTAACTCCGAAAGGTCACCCAAATGTCTCCATCGCTCTCCCGATTTTCCTCAGAAAGTCAGAAGCGTGTCAAACAGTCACATATAAATACTATCATTTATTTTACTCCCAAATGTTCATTGTTGTGACAAATAGACATTTACACAATGCAATGACTTTAACGTGTGAGGTATTAACCGTAACACATAACATATTTACATCACCACGTTTCCTTTTACTGTTTTTTTACTGAAAATGCTAAATTCACCAAAAACAACATCACGTCACGTTTGTTTCGTATCGTGTTTTTGTATATTTACGGAGGATTGTCGTGTGGGAGCGTGGGTGACGTAGCCTCGTGGGCGGAGCGTTGGACAGGCTCGTGCCGCTAATCGTAAGGAGTGTTCGGACAGGGCCCCAGAGAGATCGCTAGATTACTCAAACATGCACGGGTGACATTTAAAACCACTGCAGGCATGTTTTTAATGAGGGAACAGTGTTATAACATGGTCGAAAGCTCCAAATAATCGATTTTGCATAATTCTCCCTCTTTATCAAGAACAGCCTTTGCAAAACAACAAAATATCTTGTTACGTTAAAGACGCTGTGCCTGATTTTTACCATCTAAAAACGTGAAAAACAGAACTAGTTCATTTTAAACAGTTTGCAGTGGTCCAAAGTTATTCCTCACTGACCTTTTGCATCAGAACATCCTAATTATTCACCGTGATAAGCGCTTTTCACAACTTTCACAACAACAGAAGCATGCTAACCACACACTTCCTGTTTATTTTTTCTCAATTTTGCATAATTATTGTGATCTTGCCAACCCCGTGAACCGGTAACCTTACGGCTGTTGGGCAAAAACTTCCCCCACCGCACCACACGTACCACACCACACACATGTACAGGATTGAGCTGTCAGGGCGTGTACAGCTCTGAGTGACACACAACTCAAAATGAAAGTACGACATTTTCATGACCTTTCAAACTCTGGACCGAATCGATATTTTGACTCCCTCTCTCTCTAAACGAATTATCTCCTTTGTCTCTCGTTTTTAGGACAAGAGGGCTTCAACTCCCGCTCCCTGGCCCTACAAGCTCAGAAGAAAATCCTGAGCAAGATGGCTACGATGGTGGTCGCTAACATGCTAACGGACGACACGAGCAGCGAGATCCTGGACGAGCTCTACAAGGCGAGCCGCGAATTCACCAAAAGCAAGAAGGAGGCGCACAAGATCATCAAAGACGTCATCAAAATCGCGCTGAAAATCGGCATCTTGTACCGCAACCACCAGTTCAGCCCCGACGAGCTCGACACGGTGGAGAGATTCAAGAAGAAGATGAACCAGGCGGCCATGACGGCGGTGTCCTTTTACGAAGTCGACTACACGTTCGACAGGAACATCCTCTCCGAGTTGCTTTTGGAGTGTAGAGACCTGCTTCATGCAATTGTTGAGCAACACCTGACGCCGAGGTCGCACGGCAGGATCGACCACGTCTTCAACCATTTTGCCCACGTTGAGTTTTTGACGGAGTTGTACGGCGACCAGGAGGAGTACAGAGTGTCGCTACGGAAGATCTGCAACGGAATCAACAAACTGCTGGATGAAGGAACGCTTTAACCTCTGAACTTTGACCCCTCCCGAGCCGCTCCTGACCTGTCCTACTGCCCTTCACAGTTGGGTCTTTTCACTGCTATTTACAGAGGTTTTCTTACAGAGGGGAGGCTTTATGGAAATGTGTGTATATTTCTCACAATGGGAGATTTCTATCTCTTTTAAAGCTGCACTGTGTAACTTTTCTGGTGGGGGGGGGGGGTCCACAACCTGCTTGTCTGCATGGAGATATTATTGCCTTACCTGGAATGTTCCACAGTACGGCATTAAGCTTAAATCAGACCTATTGTGCTCGTGCTATAGTTATAATCTATTACACTCGTGGTTCTTTATGTTATAATTTGCACATTTTAAATCGGAATATTCATCTAAAATGACTTAATAAAAGAAAATAAATCAGCTGAGTTCCAGGTTAGAAAACTGCGGTGCCCGATGGGAGCGTCGCCGTGAACGTCATCGCAACAAAGAGCCGCGTAGCTGTTGGCGCCCCCTACGGACAGCTGCACATCACACTAGCGAGCGGCGGATTTAAAAAAAAATTAGTGCCAAAATGATGACGCGACGCTGACGAATTCTACGCGTATCACCGATTAAGAAAATAAAACTGGAGAACAAAGTGCGTACGTCACAGTGGGCGTGGACCGGTGGCGGTGAAAACGGGGATTAATCGGCAAAATGGCGTCTTGAAAATAAGCGATTAAAGATTTACTCAAACATGAATCACTCCAAAAACAACTTCAGAGGATAAACGAGACAGAAACAACTATAACACGGTTAAAAGCTCTGAAAAATCTATTTTGCAGAATAGGTCTGATTTAAGTATCTCGCCTTTACGCAACCACAGATGTCTTTATTGCTCAAAAATACACTGAAATATACGCATTCGTCTCCACAGATCTGACCTGTAACTGGGCTTGGACGTTTCACCCGCTTCTCTCCGTGTAAATAGATACGTTTAATGCCAAACTGTGGAACATTCCAGGCGAAGCTTTAATGCAAACTTGTGCTCCTCGTTTGTTCCTATGGTAACGGCTGCATAAACTGGTTGTGAACTGGGTCTCCGTGTTAGTATAATAATTACATTTGGATTGTAGATTTAATAAACGCCGTGAGATTGGATCACGTTCACGACGAGTTTGTCCAGCCTATTCCACAGATCAAAATGCATTTACCAAACTCGGGTGAAACTTTTCCGTGTGTGACGTGGCTTCGATCATCAAGGTAAACGTAAAAAAAACTCTATACAAACCGGCCAGATTCATTACAGACCCGCTCTGCTCCCCGTTAACATAAGCCCCCTGTTTAAAAGTGGAAAACTCTCTTTGCAACTTGAAATTACAGAGCACCTACTCTTCCTCATCTGTGTTTGTGATAATTATGGTTGATTGTAAATGTCCATGTTTGGGGCTCATTATTCACAGTGGACCAGTTCACAGTCGTCTGCTACTATAATGAAATGATAATTAAACTCCAAGCCAATCACCGTCTCTTAAGTTTTTCTGCTACAGCTTGTGTTGCTCCTAAAACTTCATCAGATACATCAGCGTTACTGCCTCGTTGAAGGGCGGATTTCTATCTCTGGATCATTATGTTATAATTTGCACGTTTTAAATCACAATATTCATCTAAAACGACTTAATAAAATAAACAAATCCGCTGACTTTCGCGTTAGAAAACTGCGGTGACCAATGGGAGCTGCCATTGTCTTGACAACAAAGAGCCGTGTAGCTGACGGCGCCCCCTATGGGTAGCTGCGCGTCACACTAACGAGCAGCGGATTTTTTTTTTTTCATTTGGACCAAAATGACTCGAACGGTTTGATTCATGCACCGTTAAAGTTGGGGTGCCCCATTTTCACAGCAAAGAAGAAAGTGTTTAAATCCAGAGCAGCCAAAGATTTTACTCGAGTAAGAGTAACATTACTTCAGAATAATATTAAGTATCAAGCAGCAGTACAAAGTAGTGGTCCAAGAAATTACTCAAGAGTAAAAAAATATTTGGGACACGTACTACTCTAGTAAATTGAAGTTAAAGTAATTGGAAGGACAAAGCATGAAATAATATCCGAAGGAGCTGCAAGAAACTCAAAAGTTCAAATCATTTCATATCGTCGACATAAAGCTCAAGTCACTTTAGATTTACTCGCAGTGGGAAGAGGAACCACTACTTTTACTCAAGTAAGAGTACTGCTACTGCAATACAAATATAATCAAGTAGGACTAAAAGTACTGCTATTGAAAGTACTACCGCTGCCAGAAAAGTACTCAGAAAAGTTCAGTTTCTTTAAAAAGTTACTGGAGTACTACCCACCTGTTTAAATCCGTCCTTAGCTTGTCCTTAACTCTCACAAACTCTACATTATTAATATCCTCATGAATTTTTGGGCGCATTCACGACTTTAGAACATATTTTTTTCATATTGCAAAGTGAAACCGGGACGGACCACCCAAGCTCAGCCAATCAGAGCGTTGCTTTCGGCTCTTACTTCATCACAACATCACAACACAGTAGAGGCCAATGTTATTTAATACAGATGTGTGTTTTGTTTCATTCGCACATGTTTAACACACAAACCCTGCAGACTTTAGACTTTGTTCTTCCCTCAAACAAAAAAAAAACACTCTGTTCCACCTTGTGATGTCATGTGGTAATACAGGAAGCGCTCTACTGTGTTTTTAAACTCCACACGCCTTCACTAGGATCATTTGGATGATTTCAGCCCTGGAATTGCCAATGTCTACTGAACAAAAAGTAAAAAACTACCACTTCATGACATCACACGGTGGAACAGAGCATTTTTGAGCTTTGGAGACGCAGACAGACTAATAATAAAGGGTTACTCAAACATGAATGAAACAAAACACGACTTCAGGTGTGTTTTTGACGAGGTAACAACACTATAACTCGGCACCACAGACAGGTTTGAAATTATAATCTATTTGACTCGTAACAAGTCTTTATTTCAGTCTCTTTCTGTGTGTTTTTTCTACTCGGGTTGTGAGCTATCTTTCCAAATTGTACCCTCTGCTCTCCCCTCTGTAACGCCTCCTCTGCCCCCTCCTCTATCTCTATCGTCGAGGAGGGAAAAAAAAACTCTCCAAACTCAGTGGGTTTTTGCTGTGCTCGGGGACCCGTGTCTTACATCTCTTTCCTGTGCTCAAAAGTACTGTACAAAATGGCCAAAAACATGTGCGTTTGTGTTTCGCTGTGTGTGCGTTTGTGCCGAGTGTGTACATACGACCGGTGTTGTGTGTCCCCGCTGTGTCAGTCTTATACGATGATGTAACACTTTTATTAAAGATCTCTGGTAAACCAAACACACGTGACGTTATGGGGACTTATTTCAGACTGTTCGGGAATCTGCGCTACTCACAATACGTAATAAAAATGAGGAGAAAAGTTGATTTCGTAAGCAGTGGTGGAAGAAGTATTCAGTTTTGTTATTTAAGTAAAAGTATAGATATTAGAGTAAAAAAAAAAACTCAAGTAAAAATATCAGATGGAAAAATCTGCTTAAGTAAAAGTATTAAAGTACCTGATTCAAAATGTACTTAAAGAATAAAAAGTATTTTCACGCAGATTTTGACGTCTTATAAAGCTTCAAATGTAGTGATTTTGATAAAGATTTGTGCTGAATTTTGAACAGAAACAATTGAATCAATATTTTTTTTCTGTCTGGTTTTATTTGTATATTTTTATTTGCTCAAATTATGAAGTTGCTAAAAAATAAACCCTCAGCCTTTTCAGCAGGTCTCAAACAATAATAAAAAATACTTTTACTTTTCAGTCCTGTTCAAAAATGTAGTCGAGTAGAAAGTACAGATACTGCTCTCAAATGTAGAGAAATAAAAAGTAAAAGTATCCACTTAAGATGTACTTAAGTAAAGTATAGATACCTAAAATTTATACTTAAGTACTTTACTACTTTTACTTTGTTACATTCCACCACAGTTTTGGCTTTGTTGGTAAAAAATCAAAAAGAGTTATGTAAAATTAACAGTTTTGGTCTCTGTCACTGTCATGTAGTAAATTATCTTAGCAACGCTGTCAATCAAACCTGTTGCTAACGCTAGCGGGAGTGATCTCGGGCAAAGAAGGCACCTGATTTGTCTGTTATTAATGTTCATATCTTTATTTACGGACAGAATAGCGAAATAAAAACTCCAGGATCACTTAGAGCGGGTTAATACGAACATTTCAAGACCAAAATCCGAGTCTGACAGCGGCAGTTACAGAGAGAGGACACAGTTTTTCAATGTAAAGTGATGGCTAGCAGGTTAGCTATGTCCATTTATATAAACAGGCTATGGTTTTAGCCCAATATAAATAGTATGTAAAGTGTGGCTAGCAGGTTAGCTATGTCCATTTATATAAACAGGCTATGGTTTTAGCCCAATATAAATAGTAAAACTTCATACGAGACAACAATGATATTTATAAAAAGATCTGTGCCGTTTTTACCAACCAAAATTATACAAAAACTGAACAAGAACTTCATGTTGGCGTCTCTTTCTACTCAACTTTTTAAGCAAAATATCTGTTCTGGTGTGAAGTTTTTCAATTTTATTTTTTTTTTTCGTTCAGATTACAGTGATGGTTGCTATGGAAACATGCCTGGCTGTGAAGGAGCCTGGGGCGTTCAGAGGCTAGAATGAGGTCTCGTTATATATAGAGGTTATGCACTGACATCATTTTATTTGAAAACTGCCCCTCAGCAGTCCGCCCGAGTGGCACTGAGGCGCAACTATGGACAGACAAACAGACAAAATGTGTTTCCTTGCTTCTTTTGGCTTCATATCTGTCCATTCAGCTATTTTTTTTTTAGGTCAAATTAGCTTTATACGGCAAAATGTTAATAGAAAGTAGTTTCAGTGTTGTTAATATGACTGTGCAGAGTTTAGCTAGCTTGTTAGCTAATGATAGAGGGAGATAAAGGACACTTCCACTCACCTCACAACAATCTGATCCCCCACAACGGTCAAAAGTGGAATATACTGCCATATGTTTAGCTAAAATACAGAAAACAGTGCTTGAAAATGAACATAAGGCAAAAAAATGAATGTTAACGTGTTCTTTTCACAATTTTTATTTACACAAACATTTATACATCCCAACCAGGTGTGTCCCAGTTTTGAATTTTGAAAATCCGGTCACCCTAAGATCAAATTAGCTTTATACAGCAAGATGTTAACTGAAAGTAGTTTCTCTGTTGTTACTGTGACTGTGCAGAGTTTAGCTAGCTTGTTAGCTAACGATAGAGGAAGATAAAGGACACTTCCACTCGCCCCACAACAATCTGATGCCCCCCAACTGTAAGAAGGGGAATATATTGTCGGATATTTAGCTAAAATACAGAAAAACGTGCTTGAAAATGAGCGTAAGGCAAAAAATAATAATGTTATGTGCTCTTTTCACAATTTTATTTATACAAACCATCCCAACCGGGTGTGTCAGAGCTTTGAATTTTGAAAATCTGGTCAACCTAAAATCAAATTAGCTTTATACTGCAAAATGTTAACTGAAAGTAGTTTCACTGTTGCTGCTGTGACTGTGCAGAGTTTAGCTAGCTTGTTAGCTAACAAAAGAGGGAGATAAAGGACACTTCCACTCGGCCCACAACAATCTGATCCCCCCCCAACGGTAAAAAGGCCAATATATTGTCACGTTTAGCTAAAATACAGAAAAACAAGCTTGAAAATGACCAGAATGCAAAAAAAAAAAAAAAATGCACCGACACAAGTCCCTCAGATTATGACTGACACAAGTGAGGCGAGAATTGACAATGTTACGCTCTTTCCCCAATTTTATTTAGCAAACCGGGTGTGTCAGTTTTGAATTTTGAAAATCTGGTCAACCTAAAATCAAATTAGCTTTATACGGCAAAATGTTAACTGAAAGTGGTTTCACCGTTGCTGCTGTGACTGTGCAGAGTTTAGCTAGCTTGTTAGCTAACGATAGAGGGAGATAAGGGAGACTTCAACTCGCCTCACAACAATAATATCCCCACAAGAATTAATTTCTCCAACAAATGGACTCAGAAACATGTTATTTAAAGAGAGAAAGGTTCAGTTCATCTGTGACTGGTCCAAATTCTGTATCAGTGATAATGTGAGTGTGTCTGCAGAGTTCCTGTTGTTTAGCTAACTGTTAACTGGTTTTCTACTGCTGTCAATTTGATTTTCTTGTTTTAAATGTCAGATACAAACTAAATCACACTCATTCTAAAATGTGTAACGTTATGACGTCATCTGCAACTTCTATATATAATACATAGAGATTCGACCTACTTAATTGTGGTGACCAGATTTCCAAACTTCAAAACTGGGACACACCTGGGTTTGGATGGTTGGCGTAAATAAAACTGTGAAAAGAGTAAACATAACACTGTCATAATCTAAGTGACTTCTTTTGGTGCATTTTTTTTGCCTTACGCTCATTTTCAAGATTGGTTTTCTGCATTTTAGCTAAACAAATGACAATATACTGCCCCTTTTACTGTCGGCAGGGATCAGATTGGTCAAAAATAGAGACACCTGGAACATTTCTTGTATAAAACTGGGTCAAATTGCTGTTTTTAGATGAATCAGCTGGGACAGGGGACACAGGACTCAAAACTGGGACTGTCCCGGGTCGATAGGGACGTCTGGTCACGTTACACTTAACAAAACCAGTTAGAACGAATACAAGTAAATGGTGTTTTATTGTGGAACATCATAGCTAAAGGGACACATTTTCCGCGGAAACAAGCAGGAAGAGGCCCAGGCCAAATAAGAGTCAGGTTTGTGGAGAAGCAAGCCTGCTCACAGTAAGGACACAACGCTAAAAAGTTACAAAATGCGGCTTTAATGCAGAATCTAAAACTACGCTATATGTAACAGCATTGGTCAGGTTTAGTTTAAGCAAATATCACACTTGTCTATAGAGCCTAATTTAGCTAAAATTGAAATTACTGATGATATTTATTTTGAACAGTTGTTTGTGTTGTACTTTTAATTACAAATTAAAATCTTTTCGGAAATGGTTAAAGAAGGTATATTGTGTTTGTGTCTGTTCTATAGTTATAAGCCATGACACTCGTGGATCTTTATGTTATAATTTGAACATTTTAAATTGTAATATTCATCTAAACGTCTAAACGTGTAGCGAGCAGCGGATTAAAAAAAAATTTGTATCAAAACGACTACGCGACGCTGCCGAATCCTACGAGCATCAGCGGTTAAGAAAATAAAATTGAAAAACGAAGTGCGTACGTCACAGTGGGCGTGTACCGGTGGAGGTGAAAACGGGGACTGATTGGCAAAATGGCGTCTTGAAAAAAAAACGATTAAAGATTTACTCAAACATGAATCACTCCAAATACAACTTCAGAGGGTAAATGAGAAGTGAACAACTATAACGTGATTAAAAGCTCTGAAGAGTCTATTTTGTATTATAGGTCCGCTTTAAACTCATGAAGCTTGCTAAACATTTTTCACAACCCTAATCCAACCACAAACATCACAAGCCGGATTTGATTTACTCGTTTTCCTGAGCTAACTCCAGACTGGAAAAGCCGAAAGTTAAGCAGATTTTCACATCTCTCTCATACATAAAATCCCAGCTTCAGTTCCTGCCTATAAATTTAAGAGCTGGTACTAACCCTGATGAGCGCTGCAGACATCTGGTTCACCCTCCATTTGAGCCCATCTCCAGACCTTATATTTAACCACTGTGGGGATTTGCGATTGCTCATTTGTCATGTACGGCCCATTAAATTCTGTGTAATGCTGATGTGGATCCAGATGACTTCTTTTGGCGGGAAGTGAAGAAGTTTACCAGTTTTACACAGTGACCGCTCTCTGGGGAGCACCAAAAATGGACCACCCACTCAACAGACCGCCGCTGTCACTGGTGAATTATGGGAGTTCAGATATTTGGAGAGGGGTCCAGACAAGGCGGTGAGCCATCTCCAATAACTTAATTTACCACTTAGCCCCATAGACCGTATATATAAATGGACGTAGCTAACCCGCTAGCCGCCGCGTTCCAAATAGGAAGTGACCATGGGCGCGCTTCCGGCTCCATCGATTGTCATCCCTCTCTCTGTAACTGCTGCTGTCAGACTCGTCATTTTGGTCTTAAAATGTTCGTATTAACCCGCTCTACATGATCCTGGTGTTTTTATTTTGCTATTTTGTCCATGATTCAAGATATGAACATTAATAACAGTCAAATCAGGCGCCCTCTTTCCCCGAGGTCACTCCTGCTGGTGTTAGCAACAGGTTTGATTGACAGCGTTGCTAAGCGCCCGCTCCCTGCTAAACCATCGGTGCAGAAAGGGGTGTTATCTTCACCAGCCTCGATCCGTATTGGCTCTTTGGTTGCTATGATCGTTACCTTCAACAGCCTCACTTCCGTATTGGTCTTTGGTTGCTATGATGCTCGTGGTCGGAATTCTAAAAATGGAACTCGGCTCCAAATTAGCCGCTATAGCTGCTCTAGCCTCGATGAGCTTCATTTGACTGGAGCCGAACGCTGTGGGTGACGTCACACTCACTCAGTCCACTTCTTTACACAGTCTGTGGTTAGGCCTCACCCGTAAAATGGTAGACTGGTTTAGTTGGTCTTGATGTGGTTAGATTCATATAATGACATATATCATTGGCAGTGATGTCTCAATTGATGTACAGTGACATCACGCTGGGGGTGTTCTACATGTACAATGCCTGGCCAAAAAAAAAGTCGCCACCTGGATTTAACTAAGCAAATAGGTCCGAGCCTCCTATTGGATAATTACTGCAGGTTCAGCAACAGTCTGTGCTCAAAGAATGAGGTCAGCTGACCACCTGAATATACTGAAGGACCAGGTTATTCCATCAGTGGATTTGTTCTTCCCTGATGGACACGGGCATATTCCAAGACGACGATGCCAGGATTCGTTGGGCTCAAATTGTGACAGAGCGGT
>JACM01006824.1:0-18523 GCA_000787095.1 Periophthalmodon schlosseri
GTTTAGTCCATCAGGGGACTTCAGTGGAGTTTGTGCAGTTGGTTGTGATGCAGATTTCATTTAAGTTGCTTATTTTCTGTGCAGTCGTGTGAACAGTTTGTGCTGTTTTCTTGAGTTATTTTGCATTTCAACTGGAGACATTTTTTTTAATAAGTCCTGTCTGGTAAAAGACACTTTTTGTTAAGGCTGCCTCCTGCTTTGACCACAGCGAGCGAGCTTCTCCTCATCACCTGTCACTTATATTATGAGCCTGCTATACACAAATCATAAAAAAAAGTAGAATATGTAAAGTCACTAATCACTAAATCATTAATATCAGAATAAAAACTCCTGGAGGAGAGAGGGAAGAAGGATATGGAAACAGTGGAGGAGCAGTGGAGAGGACTTTCCTCCTGTCGTTTGGTAGTTGGAAGATAAATAATGGTCAGTTTTTTATGGTCAGTGTTAAACGTGTTGTATCTGTTTTTTGGATTCAAACACATTTGTTCAGTTTTCAGTGTTCGCACATTTTTATCAACTCAGATTTGGAAGGTGTTTTTGTCATTTTTGAAAGAAACCTCCCTACTGCACTTCAGTTTATGTGGTTTAAGTCGTAAAGGGCACTGAAATCTACAGCCTGAGTTGTGTTAATTATTTACAGAAATGCATTTTATAGTGTTAAAATAAAAAAAATATGTTTTGTCATTGAGATATTTAGAAACTCAAATGTTAATAAAAGAATAAAATTACAATTTAAGTTTTCAGATATACTTGAGTTTGACATGAGGGTAAATAACTCTTATTACAACGTAGATTTGAAGTTAAACCTATCTGTCGCACCAGGCATCCTATAGAACGGTAGATAAAGTACAAAATAAAAGATCTATGTCCTTCTTTGTCTAAAAACACCATTCTGTCACCATTATCTACTCTGCCTGTTTGTCAGCGTTTAAAGATGGTCGTCACCTCTCGTCAGCCCTGTGTGTTTTTCTGACAGTGTTTTATCAGGAACACAGAGCTGCAAGCAGTGCGCGCTCACTCACTATTACGTTTGCACAAAAGTGTCACTGTCTCGCAATCGAGCTCAAGGTTAACAAAAACAATAACAACAAAAATTAACAAGATAGAGCAAAGATACACCTTATACCTTAACACCTAAATATGATATGAAATATTTCCAGTTACAGTTACAGTTCATAACATGATTCTTTTTAACTCTTTGGGCCACATGTTCAAAGGTGCGAAGAACTCAAAGGTCCTGTTGTGTAATACTTTTGGATGTCTTTTTTGGATAACATTTGAATAATTGCCATCATTCGTGACCTTGGAATATAAATGCATACAGATAAATGCATGAATATTGACTTGTGTTACAGTGCTATCAGGGACAAACATAGCTTTTAATTTAGCTGTTTTTGTTTTGTTTGTTTGGTTTAAAAGGTCACTGTTTGGTTACATTTGTGTTATCGTTCAAGATGATTCAAATTTGGTCCAGTTGTCTCTCATAGACTAACGCTAATTACATCACCCACCTGCTACTGTTTAACTTTAATGAGTAACGAGTCTCTCCTTACATCTCGCCTGGCCTTTAACTGTCCCGTGAGCAGATGAATTGGATTATTCAAAGCGCAGTGACAAATTGATGGTCTTGATGCTGAAGCAGCATGTGGCTCTCTCTGAGGGGCGCAGCACAGGAAGACATCCAGTCTCATTTGCAGCATTTAATCTTGTACCTGTCACAACGCAAGCACACACACCCCCCCAACCCACCAGGGCATCCAACTAACATTGATTTATTGCTTTCACTAAAGTTGATTTATGCCATTTAATTTGTTCTTCTGTTTTTTTATATATTGGAGGAGGGCTGACTGTATCAAATATGGGCGGCTTTGTCATGTTGCCAGGCAGCAGTTGTGCAATACACCACACGCAGCAGATCATGTTCTTGGTAGAAGTTGATTTAAAACGAAGCACACTGTAGCTGACGTTGTTGTATCCGGTCACCACGTTTGTCAGATGGCCCAGCTCTGACTTTTACAACCACTTTATTCATTTAACCCTTTTTGAAATGCTCACTGGCAGGGGCGGCGGCAGACATTTTAGGTTGGAGGAGCTACGGGGGGCTAAGTTCTTCAAAGGGGGCGTCTTTTATGGACAGGACCGCACTCCCGCCCCCTGCCATGTTTAAGACACGGCAAGTTTATTTGTATAGCACAATTCATACACAAAATAATTCAAAGTGCTTTACAGAATAAGAAAGGCATTAAAATCACAATACAAACAAATCAAAACATAAATAATCATCATAAAATTAACATTAAAAGAGAAGAGGCAGAATAAAAAACCTTTCAGTCATATGCACAGCTAAACAGAACCGTTTGGAGCCTGGATTTTAACATTGTCAAAGTAGAGGCCTGTCTCACATCTTCAGGAAGACTGTTCCAGGTTTTAGCTGCATAAAACTGAAACGCTGATTCCCCATGTTTAGTCCTGACTCTGGGAACTAGTTTAAATGTAGTTAACCCCTGTAGTGGTTTATAAAACCTAATATGGAACTGATTTTGAACGCTCTGTAGAGGCTGTTTGAACCTTTTTGTCAAGATTGAATGTGCCATGAAAATGGGGAAATGTCTCTGAGGGAGTTAGGGAGGAACACTGGCCATTCTTGGGGAAGCTAGTGCCCCCTTAAGCCCCCCCCCCCCAGCACCGCCCCTGCTCACTGGTAGCATGTTAACTTTCCCATTGGCTTTTTTGAATGTCATTGCCCCAACACAATTCGTGCCACACAAAAGTATAAATGATCAATAAAGTACATTCACATATAAATGAATCTGTATGATTGTTTTTTCCGTCTATGTTTCCATAATTGTCTCCTGCACCTGTTCACATGTCCTCACTGGGGATTTCTTGGTTACATTATATTTTAATTGACAGAGGCAGATGAGGCAGTTAAGGCGGAACATGAGGACTTAATCTGTTTACACTAATCAACTCAGAGTCATTTTACTGCCTGTGTTCACACAACTCGCTACAAACAGCATCACACAACGTCAAGGGAAACGAGGTCCTTTGCAGTTACAATAAGAATGTAAAAACGCTTCCGCCATAAACAATCCAATGCACCTAATAAGCTGGGATAAGAGAGAAATCAACAGTGAGATAAGCATCACCCCCCAACCATAGAGCTGGCAATGAGAACTTTGTGGTTATGTCCCTGCACAAGTCACACAGCAAACGGCTGAAAAACATTCAGCAGTGACCCAACAGAGCAGCTTCAAATGTCAGGTGTGAAGTGACAGTTTGACACCAGGAACATGATTCACTTTATTCACTCTTTTATAGAGATATAAACAGCCATCTGAACACAGACTGCGTAGTTGGAAAAAGCCATAGAAAATGCTTGGCTCGATGGGTCAGCTGTATTCGGCGAGTTCCTTTCTTGGAAAACGGTTGAAGTTAGACGCTGACCATTTGAGTTTCCTTGACAACAGTTACTAGATATTACTGTTGGCAAAGATTTGGTTTGAAAACTGATCGAGAATTTGAGTTAACACTTTTATCAAAAACACATTTTTTGATATAAACCTCCCCCTGTTTAATGCTTTCGGCACCTCCACGCACGCTCTGGAATGCACACGATCTGCTGAATTGATTCCAACGATCTAATTGAAGTGCACTGTCACCTGTTGTTTTATTTCAGCTAACCTGATTACACTGGGCACGCAGGAGCCATTTTATGAAGAGCTGAACAGATGGAGATGGTCTATAAAGGTACCATGGTAGATAGTAACATTAATGGCACTCGGTAACCTCTGAACAGCGCTAAGCAGGAGACTGTCGGAGAAATCTGCTCATTTACAGACACACAAGACCATAAATAGTTGATGTGAGTCATTTTAGCCAAGATCAGAAGTGTTTCCATTTCTCCAATTCAACTTTCAGATTATTAAGATCAGTAAACAAAATGCTATGGTGCAAATTATGAAGCATTCTTACTTTGAGCGTGGTCGCCTCTCCATGGATCTGGCCTGTAATTTGACCTCTTGCTGTCACCTGCTTGCCTCCATGAAAGTTTTTAATTAATGCTTTTCTGTGAAGGCAAAGCAACAACCCCTGCACCAGAAAACTAACATAGCGCACCTTTAAGTTTAAATGAATCCGACTGCGACCGTCATATTCACAGGGCGACTGGAAGAAGCGTCTTAGGCAGATTATAGCTCGTTAGTGATTATATCGAATCACCGTGAGTCTAATGGCAGTTACACGCGAGATTGATAATGAGCCATGAAGATATTGACAAGTTAATGTAAGTAAAAACTGCATGGGAGACACGGGATACCACCAGCCATTCACTTATTCACCCAGGACAGATTACGCCATGTCTTAAGTGAAAAATCCTGGCTCAATATTACAACTAGTTTCGATTTATATTTCAAGAGTGCTGCTTTCCTTCTTTCCAGTCCAGAGATTTTTCACTGCTTCCTTCCTCTACCGTCATATTAGCCTCTTCAGGATGTGGTCCGCTACCCTGTTTACTGTATGTGATTGCTTTGCCTTATCAAAACGGCTGAAGGCAGAAGCCCTGGAGTGGGATCATCTGCATTTTGTCACTGCTGCCACTCACAGGCCTCCGCTCTTATAAGGACCGTCTGCAGGAGAAGCAGAGGGGACAAGGGTAAAATAAATGCGTGTGGGCGTGTTTCTTTCAACTTGAGTGGAGGATAATAACATGAGATTGGCACTTACAGCCCCCTGTGTGAGTTTTATCAGCAGGGAATCAGAAAATATCGTTTCTGCTATAAATTCTATGCAATGCTGTGCTATACTACAGTCAAAATGTCTTCTGTGAAATATATAATAAAACACACAAATATATCAACGTTTATGCCATACAGAATCTTTAAGAAAACTGGATAAACCTGTTATTTGGAATATTGAGTGTTTTGTATTGGTACATTGCTGGGATGTGCTTTTTTTTTCTCCATTTTTTTTCTCCATGTTTTGGTCAAACCCTAGTTCTGATTTTGACTGAAAAATTCTATGAAGCATTGATCAATAGGTATTATGATTTATATGGAATTTTTTTGCAAAAAATGTAAAATTATCCTTAGGTTTGTCATGTAATAGTAACGATAGAACAATAAAAAAAAATTATCATAGTTTTTGCACATTCCCCACACCTTTCTGAGAAATAAAAAAAATAATATTTAATTTTATTAATAAAATTAAAGGGCCCATATTGCACATTTTTTGATCTATGTTATAATGTTGTTTCCTCATCACAAACAGACCTGGACTTTTGTTTTGTTTCATTCACGTTTAACACACAAATCCTGCATAATTACGCTGTGTTCTTCTCTCAAACTGAAAACAATATGTTCCTCCTTGTGATGTCATTAAGTGGTAATACAGGAAATGCTCCACTGTGTTTTTAAACTCCATACACCTCCACTAGAATCATTTTGATAATTTCAGCCTTGGATTTGCCCAACTTTGAAGTTACAGCTGTTGTTTTAGCCTCATTGAAACTGCCTCTCTGCCTCAGTGTATATTACAGACTTTATACTGACAATCTCAGCTGAACAAAATGTTGAACTAAACGAGTTGAGGCTAAAAATAGCTGTTAACCTTAAAACTACCACTAAATGACATCACAAGGTGTAACAGAGCATTTTGAGCAAATGTTGAGCCTAATAATCTATAACTACTCAAACACGAGGGAATGAAACAAAACACAACTCCAGGTATGTTTTTGAGGAGGTGACAACTTTATAAGATGGAGAAAAGCTCACATGGGTCAGTTTTGTGTATAGGACCTTTAAAAGGTCATGAGCATTTTAATTAACTTTTTTTAGAAGTAATTAACTCTTAAGCACTGCAGCAGCTGAATCCAGGATTGCGGGCTAATCATTACTTGTGCTCATCCTGTCATCACTGCCCTTTCCCTCTGCCCTCTGCTGATGACCACAGCTTAAATACAGAGGAAGGACACAGCTGCACTTTTATTTCTCAGTTGTATGGCTAAAACATAAACATCAAATGTCATTTTTATTCTGAAGCTTAAAATATAAATGTTGCATGCTTTTTTTCTCCCGTATCAAATAGATCCAGTGTTTTAAAACAACTCTGCCAGCCGCACCAGCACAAATGATTGTTCCAAAGGCTAGAGGAAATTACAGGCTACCGCATGGAAGTGTATGTCATTTAAAACAGCTTGATTGCTTCACATCTGCTCTGTTTTTTGCTCTTCGGAGCAAATGCACGGGGGCGATTACCTCGGCAGAGGAAATACAAAATTAATTGTGTAGATTTGCTCCCGCATAATGTCCCTGTGATGTATGTTTAATGGAGTTTTTGATGTCCTGGGTGCAGGCAGCAAAAGGCAGAGGTGGAGAAGACAGGTGTGCATGTGTTGATCTGAAAACAACAGAGGCAACACCATGGAGTTTACAGTAAATACTGAAGACATGGCGGGGGTGTCTTTGGAATCATTCTGGTGTCTGTAACACTTTCTTTTCTTGAATGCCATATTTCAGTTTTAATTGAATGTCATGTCATGTCACATCTGTTGAGCTGAGAGACAAGAAAACACAACAGAACGACTGTGTTCTCAGGAGTGGTACAACAACTACAAACCACGTCTTTAACTTGAGCTCTGAGTTTTTGATTTTTTATCATCTCATCAGCATGTCTGACTGGATCACATTAGAAGTTGAATAGAATTTGTATTATTCCAACCAGCACTTGGCCTCTGTCTTATTGTTGCATGAGTGATCATGTGATCAACTAAGTATAAGTTTAACAAATGTCTTTGTTGTCAGATCTGATAATTACTCTAGAATTCTGCTGAAAATCTCATTTGGAAAATGATAAGCTATATAAATAATTGTATAAAGGCCTTACTGTAAATGTTTTGTAAATATAATCAGGTACATATTATAGTTGTGTTACAGTGTCCTGCAGGAGCAAACAGGATGTGCAGTTAAAGTTCATTTGCTTAAGTATGAGTAAGCAGAAGGGGCATGATCACAGAACGCAAACGCTTTCGCACACAATCGTTGCCTTCTTGGAGGGACAGATGGACATTTTTGTTTGATCATTCTGTCCAATCTGTGGACTAAAACATTAAAATTAAACATGAAGATATCCAGCCAAACATTTGAGAAGTTATGAATAAAGACAGAAACCATTATGAGAAATGACTATGAGCAAAACTCAAGATTCATGCAAATAAAACTAGATTAAAGTATTATGTAAAAATATCATAAACTAATTGATGAAATTGTCATGGCAACAAGCCCTTCAGTCGGGTATATATGTCACACTGACATCATTTTACTTTCTATTTCCAGAGTAATAACTGTTGTATATTGCAGGACCTTTCTGAAAACAATTTCTTTCTCTTTTCTACTCTTTAATCTATCTGCTGATGGACACTGCAATTGGTAAAAGTAGATTATATTTTATGAGTCACTTCCTAATGTGCTTGAGAACAGTGTGAGTCCACTACATCAGACTGTACGGAGTGTCCCTCTTCACAATGACATACCCTCAAGATATTTTTCATCTAATTTGAAAAAGTTAGTTTCACAAAATTTCCTTCAAGGATCTAAATGCCTTTAATGCCCTGAATGTTTGTGTTTCTATGTTGTTTGTTCTTAAAATACACTTGTACACCATGTTCCAAGGTTCATTAAAGGTTGTCATTTTGCATTTCTTATCTCTAAGAAATGTCATATATATTAAACTTAAAGCCTGCCTTATTTTCCTCACTCAAAGTCACCTTTCACTGGATTGTTAAATAAAACCGATGTGAACTACGAAAAGGAAAAGTGACTTGTGATGGACCAGGCCAACACCCTGCACTGGGCAGATGGAGGGCACATGCTGTGATACACAGCATCTATGTCAATGAAAAAACCTTGAAATACATTCAGTGGTCAGTGGTCAATCTGCCAAGAGCCAAATTAGAAGAAGGTCCCTGGCAACAAAAAACAGTCACAACTCTATTCGACTCTTTCCATTTTGTGGACAGCCCAAAAAATCATCTGATTTGCTTCAATAATTTGCATATTTTTACACGAGCTGCCCTTACGCATACAGCCTGCTCCATCCTCTTATCACATTTGGGAGGGGGAGGGGAGCGGGGGCATGTCTATACTGTTTTTATTCATTCTACACATTCTGTTAAAACATATGAACGGGTTTGTAGAAAATAAAGAATCCTTACCTTAACCAGGCAAAAGGAGGGCTTAGTGTTAGGTTTTGTTTATCAGGTCATTAGGTTTCTTAGGTCCAGGTACTGTTTATTTACGACTTTAAATCTAATCAATTAAATACATTTTTTGGCCATTCACACTCCTTGCCACGATTGAAATGGCTGCAAATATTTGGTAAGCAGTTTACCTCATTTACCTTTTACCTTTACATTTATTCTGCATTTAATTAAAATGATTCAATTCAATCAAATGCTGCTCACTGACTCAAACATGTGCAGGAGCCCCATTGGCCCCAAGGCTGCTCACACACAACAGTAATACAAGGGGCTGGTCCAAACAACAATGCAAGCAAGAATAATATAAAAAAAACAACTAAAAAACTAAAACTAAAAAACTAAACCCCATCTCATAGGAGAGTTTGTCATTTGTGTGCCCTCAAATAGTTTCCTTGGAGCTTGTCAGACGTATTGCACACTCTCCGCGTCCTCCATCTTTGTTTATCTTCACCAAAAAAGAACAGTACGCAGATTGCATAACCTTGCAGCTTTCCATTAATCAACTTAATGTGTTTGATTCCGGGTCGACGTGGAAACAATAACGTTTGAGAGGTTGGACATAATTTGGCCGGCTTGTATCCTCACATTCTAAATCCGTATTCCGGTCACTGGAATTGGATGCGAAAAGCGTTGGTAAAAAGGGACATATATCTACAGTTTCTCTCTGAGCGGAGTGAAGTGAATCATCAGGAGGTTGCAGTCTGAAGTCTTTCCAATCACACAAACATGGCCCGGTCTTTTGTTTGAAAGCATCTCTGAGTCACTTTCAGAGAATTCCACTTGTAAACACTGGTTACACAGGACAGAACTGCTGCATTGATTTTATGCTGTGGGTATTTGAACACATGGCCTATGGTGTAATCTGACTTTTACTCGCATCAAAGCACATCATAATCAGAGTAGATGTACAAAGCTGGTGAAATCCTGACATCAAGATTTTTGCAGCGTTATATGAAATAAACAACATGGAAAATAATTACACCAATAAGCCGATGAGGCGTTCGGACTGTGTAGCAAAGATTGTCTCTTAATCCTTGTGATGTAGAAACATTAAGAAACAGGAGTTGATTTGTTAGAAGCAAAGACTGGGATTTGACATGATGAAGAGTGGGTCAGAACATCACCACATTTGCACAGGTCAGTATCAATTATTAGGGAACTTTGTGTCCCTGAGACCAAAACACCATTGACACCTCTAGTCTATTTTGGCCAAAAATGTGGAGGATTCCATTTGGAGCATGCGTCACCTTAGGTTAAAGGAACCCCTGCCATGGAAGAAGAGCCAGACCTCACTGGACAATGTTCCCGCAACGTCTTGAGAGTTCACTTCTACCATAGACACCCGCTGTCATAACGCAGCCTCCTCCATATTAGCTCCATATGGGCAGCAGGCACTTCAAAAGTCAATGTGGAACAAAAACAGACCCTTACAATTTAGCGTGAACATACAGTTTATCTCTTTTATGCAGGTGATTATTGCTGTAGAATAAAAAGACGCTGGAGTTCTAACGCAGGAGGAGCTCATTTACCATCAGTGCAGGACCCAGGACCCAGAGGCATGAACTCTCAAGAGATTGTGATAGTATTGTCCATCGCAGTCTAGTTATGCTTCCATCGTAGGGAGTATTATACCTCTAATGATGTAGACCAAGAGAACAAGGACTGAGAAGACAGTGATGCCCTCGGTACAGCACAGCAGTGCAATTTCTTAATCACTTATGACACCATAATCTTGGAATGCGGTCATAATGTTAATAATGACTGGATTACACTTAATACAGTTGATAGTCATATATCATTTTGTAATTGCATGGTCAAACTTATTGCCATGATGATGGATTGTAATTGGTGTTAATAACATGTTGGGGTTTTTTTTGCTTTCTTTATATTTTTAGCCTATGGAGAACATGTTTCAACAATTAAGATTCAGAAAATATTAATTTCCATGCTTAGTTTCTGCGTTGGACTTGCCCTAAGCCTGAAGACACCACTTTGAAGAGGCACGGACAGCTGGATTTATAGTTAGAAATACCTGAAGTGAAATGGAGCAAGGCTTACAATCTCAGAAAGTTTTCAGTCTAATCACTGCACTAATGAAGCACACTGCGTTCACTCAGCCCACTCTTCTTTATTTATAGCACTTTGTTATAGGGTACACCTTACCTTACTCATCTAGTACTGTTTGGTACAAAGGAAAATGTGTAAACTAAAATAAGCTTGTGACAACAAAGTGAGAGTTTCTGGATCAACCTTTGCTGCTGTAAGTAAAACTTAGCAATAGACGGTTATAACAAGAAATTGATGGATTACTCCACATTTAAGCAAGAGGCCGTCATGCAAACACATACATGTTAAATTACATATAGCCCATGTCTCTCTCTTGGGTCTTCAAACTTGCCATATTAATCTTATGGCATAAGGTATTTTCAATTGGCAACAGTAACACTTTTGTGATGGAATAATGCCACCGGTTTTTATGCTACTGTTATCAAAACTACAGCTAAAATAGTGTGCGGACAGAGAAGCATCTTGAAAGTTAAAAGGACATACCATAAAATTCTCACCTGCCCTGGAGCTCAATTTTAATCTGAGTTTATCTAGAACGTGGACCCAGACTCTGCTGGAGACAGGCGGCTGGCAACTCGCAACTCCATCTAGTGGTGCGCAGTGATCAGCATCAGACACTGAAGTCAGGGTGGTAAATATGTTGCTTTTGTTAATGTACCTTATAACCCCTCTTTCGGGCAATAGTCAGTGTTGACTTGAACTAACCTCTCTGCCCCTGGCCATGTGTTGCTCCATCCTTGTCTCCCATTGGTCCCATGAAGTGGTTCGTCGGTGTGAGGAAGGCGCGCTATGCTCCGTGCCGGACAGGAGCCTCCTCCTCCTCCTCCTCACAGTCCGATGAGGTTGACAACTGCAGCAGCAACATCCCGCTTCAAAGCCCGCATGGACACCTATGTAAACCTGGCAACATGCACTTTTAACGTCCGCGCTGATTCTTTGCTTTTTAAGGCAAGACCAAGTTAACTTTCTATGCTCCGCTGAGCGTAAAAGGATTTTTCTTCCCCATTTTCCTCCGACAGTCTCCTCACTCGACTTTCCAAAAAGGGGATTTTCTCTCTGGAAAAACCGTTCCCTGGAGGATTTTACTTGCTTGCTGTAGCACCCATGAATTCAGATAAAAATGTGTACCTCGGCAGAGACAAAGGCATCATGCGGAAGAGAGCGCTGCTCCTTCGGAAAGGCTGCAGCTTCGAGATTACCAGGTAAATGCTTTGGCCACAAGGGAAGCCGGTTTAGACCGGGACAGAGGAGGCGAGTGGGTCACAATGGCTATCCCGTCCGCTGTGCACCCCCATCGCCGCTATGCTCCAGTTTAGTCCGACATCAAATGGAGCTCAGGGTGAGGAGGGCAAAGTCTACAGTCACCTTATTCTACGGATCATCCCGTGTGGAGAAGGGATGCCCTAAGCCATTTCACGTACAGGTTACAGGCTCCTCTAATACAGTGGGCTCTGCAGCCTAGTGACTGTAACAGCTATTCTTCACCAGGCTGGAGATTTTCACTTCGTTTTATACTGATTAAATTAGACAAAATCTGTCCAGTTACAGTCTACTAAAATGTGGTTTATTGGTGAATATAATTATTCTATCAGTTCTATTATTTTTAAATTAATTAATTAAGGCTATGTATCCATTAATATTTACTAAGTGAATGTATTTGAGCCTGAAGGTGAAAAGAAAGGCCCTGTCATAGTTTAGACTGTGCTGCTGTCTGTGCGTCTGACTGATGTATGTAGCCTATTTGTGTAGAGGCAATGGACAGTACTGTTTGGACCATACAGTATGAGCAGTTACGTACAGGAATAATTTACACACAAGATCAATTTCCCTCAATCACTTCAACTGAATAGAATTGTCTTTGCAAGGAAACTGAAAGCTGCCCCATGTAACCTTTGTTTTCAGGTGGAGGGGCCGCCACCTGCTTTTCCAATTAGAAATTTTATTTTATTTTTGCCTGGAATGTTCCACATTTTGACATAAATATATCTGTCTTGCATTTACGCAATTCCAAGTGTTTTTATTGCTAAAAATGCCTCAAAAAGCATACATTCTTACTGTGCGAGGGGAGGCAGTCCTATAGATCTCACCTATAACTTGGCCTGGTGGTGTCACCTGCTTGTCTCTGAGGAGATAGATATGTTTATGCCACACTGAGAAACATTCCAGGCAAAACAGTGACAACTCCATGAAGACAAGTAGGTAGTGGCGGACTCTCTACCATAAAAGTTACGTAGGGCGCCTTAAAACCACAAAAATTAGTGAATCCCACAAAGAATTCAGCCTTTCTAAATAAACTCTCCGTTAATAAATGTCATCGCATTAGATTATGAGATGTCAGTTTAGGGCAACAGACTGTGACTAATCAAAGGAGCGTGGGCTTAAGAATCAAAGACTGAAGAGTAGCAGCGGAAGGTGGGCAAATACAAGAATAGAGGTATGAGTGGGTCGGGCTTTATGTACATTTTGTGTTATCACTTCACTCCCATCTTCAGCCTAATTGTGTGCAAAAGCCAAGTGCAAATTTACTTCTAAAACAAGTCTCCGCGTCTGATAAATAAGTTTAGCTACATTTGCAAAGCCGCTATTGTTTCTCAAGGTGTGCAGTGAAACCTGAGGTGACATTTTCCCTCTTGGTGCACTAACAATTACAGCCTAATGAAGCATCCCTCATAATTAGCGTGATTGGAGGCAGCTCTGAGTAGACTGTGTTCCCCTTATGGTTTCTGCAAGGTCCACGGCTTCACTTTTGGGCATCCTGGCACTCACACAGTGGCAGTTTTAAGGGGCAATCAATCACCGCACAGCCTGGAGTGCCGCTGTGTAATGAAATAGGTGTCATACTGTACAGATATAAACATGTTGGCAATTCCTGTAGTAGATGAAAATATAACCTATATTAGACGTTTAACAAATGTAAGACCTGTGAGTGTCCCCATATGCTTTTTGTAGAGCCCGGTCATACTTATCTTTTGAGAGAGCTGCTGTTTTTGTCTACCTCTTAGCAATACACACAGTCTGGACAGCTGAGATAGGGTCAACACTAAGTCCTATCTACAAGTTGGATCTAAGTACTTCATGATTGCATTTATTGTTCAGAGTGAGTGCTATAAAACCAATGTGTTGTGCCATTTTCCTACAGCTAATCTGCTAGCGGGTTGTTTCTCAGTGACTAACGCTTATCTAAAAGTGGATTGCCAGTTGGCTAATCTGACAGCAGGTAGCGACAGAGTGGCAGGTGAAAGCTAAAGTTAAATAGACAACTGGAAGTAATTATTGGCCAATTTCCTCCCTGCGGCGGCAGGTTTTGATGCAGGGCTGCTTTGGTCCTAATGGCCTGAAAAGTGTATTTTATTACTTTCAGGGGTATGGTTATGATAGTAATAATGTAATAATTATCAGGTAATAGTAGCAGTAGTGTGAGTAGTATTGACACTTGCTCTAACAGTAGATATTCTTTTCATAGAGGACTGGAAGTAGAAGTAGTTGTCATAGTTGTGAAATGTATATGACAGAGAAATACTAGAAGCAGCAGTTGGGTATGATTTGACTTTTAAATTCTGGTTTGATGATGATGTTTTTTAAATGACTCCATGGGTTGGCCCCTCCCTGTCTCCCTGTCTCTCTGAGCTTCTGTCTGTCCACGTTCCCAGTAGAACGTTGAGATCAGCAGACCAGATGATTTGGGATGTTCCAAGGTCCCGGCTAAAAACTAGAGGGGACCGGGCGTTTGCTGTTGCTTGTCCCAGACTCTCTTCCTCTTCAGACAATCTTCCTTTGTGTATTAGAACAGCCCAATCTTTAAATATTTTTTAAATCTTTGTCGAAAACTAATTTGTTTGCGCTGGCTTTTAACACGAGCTGAGCGGGACTCTTGTATTGCATGGTATTTGTATTGCTCTATCGTATTTTTGCATGTTTTGTTTTATAAGATTGCGCTTTATGTTGCATTTGTACATCCTTTTGGGCAGTGTCGCTTGTTTTTAAATGTACTTGATGAGTAATGGCAGCAGTTTTGTTTGTAGAAGTCTATCATTGACGGTGACAGATAGTAGTTGCAAGTGTAGTCATTGGGTAATTATAAACAATAGTAGTTGAAGCCGAAGCCGCAGCATTAAATAGGAGTAATTATTGCTGTTTGGCACTTCCGATGTTTTATTTGACCTCTGCAGTTGATAACAGCGCCAAGTAGGTCTGTATATTTATTTCAGCAATGACAGTGCATTACAAAGCACACGTCTTTTACTCGAGCCTGACAGGAAGTAAATGAAGTAGACACAATGAATCATGACCTAGTTCTTGTGCCTGTTCGATATTTACTGAGCAGTTGCGAAAAGCCTTTTGGACGTAGTTAACCCTGAATCTTCGAGTTAGTCCCTCCTGTCTACCCACTTTTTAGGGATCAGGCTTGGCTAATTGTGCAGAACTAAAATTATTCTCATACTTTGGAGGGAACAGAAATCCTTCAGTTATCTGTGACCAATAACTGGCAGTACAAGCATTACAGACCGTGGACCTAGAACAGTGCCAAGGGGATAAATTATGTGAATGGAAAATGTTAGCTGGTCCGGAGTAATGAGTTTTCTGATCAAATGTTTTCTAAGAAACTGAAGTGGCAATCTCATAGTGCGATAGTGAAAGGCAAAAACTACAGCCTGTGTTTCGATACATCAAGATTTTCAGTTCTGTTTTGCTAAAAATTTAAATAATGCTGCAAAAATGATTTAAAAAGAAGATGAATAAAACGTATGTGGTAAACTTACAAATAAATATAAAGTTTTATTTCTGCGTTGTTGTGACATATTTGACATTTTTTTTGTCAGTGTGGCTCACCCTTGTAGTCTACTGGCCTGCTGAGTGCTGACATCTTAGATTTAGATATTTTGACATGTCTCGAAACAGTATCTTATCTCTCCATAAGATCTAACCAGCTTTTATGGAAGGTAATGGGGGAAACTGGCATGGGGCCGCTATAGTTCTCTTAAATGTTTTGGTCTTTCATCCTGCATTTACTGCAAGTATCTCACTTGAAGAGGTCATTCCAGTGCAGTCACTTTGAAATGCTATCAGTGTCTTCATTAACTTCCCACAATGTTTAGTGACTACATTTGCCAGGGGTTGTGTTGCAGCTTGCTCCTTGTCAGATTGGCACACATCCTTATCTGGAAATAATGCAACTGAAATGTGCTGTTAAAACATCTGTGCAGAAAATCAGACATTCATGTGCGAATTGTCCAAAAGAGAAATCAGAACAAAACATGCATATTTATGGTTTTGTCTTCTTGAGGTTTCCTGTTGAGGTTTTCACTGCAGGATTCAAAGCAGGATTTAAATGAAAAGCATATGGTGCTTATGTCAAACATGGTTTTCAGCATTTCTGTTTTTGAGTACAAGAAAAAGACTGGTGTATTTCATAACAGACAGGCTACGTTCAGTGCTGTTAGGCCAGACCAAAGTAGACTAATCTCACAGTGTCATAATAAAGTCCCTGCGGGAGTGAGGTGATGAATCGATACGTTAACTGACAAAACTGGCTTAAGGAAACATTCACTCTACATAGCTTTGTTTGCAGATGATAACTAATATTTGTTATTGAGTTTATGTGGGGATGTAAGATTTAAGTCTTTTTGGTTGTGTGCATGTAACAGTTCACAAAAGCGCTCTGGTCTGCTGTCATAAAGTCAGTCAGTTCTCTGTGAGTCTGATAAACACAGGACTATAATAACTCCCATATGTGGCTGCATAGCTCAGTACAAAACCAGTGGAGTTTGTCTGTGTGCACAATGCAATGGACCAGGCTCATTTAAACAAGAAAATAGACTCAAATTACAAGGAGAAAGTATTAAAAAAATCCTTCAGTTGATTACAGACCTATGTAAACTTTTACCCTGCGACATCTGCTTCTATTTAAGACTTTAAAACACATACCTACACATTAAATGCACTGCATACTGCTCCAGGAAATTTGGAGACTGGAAAAACATTTGCCATTATAGTTGGATGGACATGGCCCAGAAAAAGACCAAGCTAAACCTTAGGGCAGCCCAATTGTAACACAGCTGCTATAAGACCAGAGCTCCTTTTCTCTGTGGATGATTAGAGCAACTTATATGTTCCAGAAAAAAAAAAAAATGCAAATTAAAACTACATGTGTGCAGCTCAACAGAGTTACAATACTGACCCATGGGACAGATGCAGAACAAAAGACTCAAAAATGAAAGCAAGGGATTGGGGAACTAGTATTTAAATGGTAAATGTTTAATCTGTGTTTTAAATGTATTGTTTATTTGACAGATAAAACTTGACTGAAATGAATTCCCATGTATTGTAAGTACTTTATATGCTTTTTATATGTTTTTTTTTTTTTTTACTGTGCTGTGACTAGTCAAGTTGCGATTAAAGTTCTTACCACAAGAGGGCACACCTTTCCTTTATAAAACTGAATGCCCATTATGGATGTTTTCACTGTCAGACTGTATAGCTTTATGCCTTATTTTATGTATTTGTAGTACACAACGTTCATAAAATCAAATGTGGGATTTTAACATGACCTGTTATTCTGCAGAACAGTACATGCATGTTATTTATGCTTGTGTGTCCAAGCAAAATGAACAGGATTGTCAGTTTCCTCAAACAGACGTAGCTAAATATGCCCTGATTTGCATGAAAGAGGAGAGCTTTGAGAAGCAGCTCGTGGACAGACACCGTGCATTCCGCTCACAATGGTGGTGTCCATCTCCTGCCTGGTCCCTGCAGACAAAAGGTTAATTAACGTGATCACATTTAATGAGAGTGCCACCATCTACTGCTGCAGTGTGACGTATGGACACTACAAAGGGCTGCATTTTCACTGTCTACATAAATCTACATCAAACATGATACTATGGTTAGCACATTTCATTAAACTGTTATCCTAGTAGGGACAGGGTCAACAAAAGCTGAAAACTGAAACAACTTTCATTCAAAGTCCTTATGTTAAAGGAACATTTCCTGTATTTTGTTGCTGATTAAGAAGGACACAAATGAGTTTATCCCATTAAAACCAAAAGGAAAGAGTAGAATATAGGAATGTTTACGCAGTTTGTATTACGATATCAATAAAACAGATGCATAAATGAACAAATATTACATTCACATTGGTTTTTTAACATTTAAAATTAATTTTTCATAGTGAGCAATCAGTGACCCAGCATGCTCATGATTAGATCAACACTGCTACCTGGTTCCACAGAGACCTGTAACAGATGATTATTTTTACTACATTACTATATGCTTTTTTGGATTTTTGAATAGACAGAATATTTGAATATGAGAGAGAAGGTATTATGTGTTTGTTGTTGTTTATGTGAAGCACTTTGGGCATCTTAAGTTGTATTAAATGTGCTATAGAAATAAAATTGAATTGAACTGATGGACTGATGATAAGTGGTTGCATTTGTACATTTTGCCATCTGACCACATCAGCAGAGGATGGGGCTGGTGGTCAGACATGCTTCACTAATAGCTCATGGTGGCAGCTGTCCAGAGATATGGAACCGTAGCTTGGAGGGATTAGCTCACAATTGAGTCAATCGTTGTACAAAGTCTCCAGGCACTAAAGCTCGTGTGAGCTACTGCGTACAAACCAAACATCCCACCTGTAAACCCGTAATGCTAATGCCTACACCTACACAGGTTAATACCCAGGTCTTTAAAGGTTCTGGGTTTTCATTCTCACATTCTGGGAACCACATGGACAATCACTATGGATGTGAGAATAGATTAGAATAAACTATGCTGCTTAAAAATGTACACACAATTTATTTTTGTCTGCTGGTACTAGATATTTAATGGCATTGCAAAGTAAATAAAGCCACAAAGCGCATTCACTTCATTTCTCACTTCTGTCATTTTACTATAATGGGCATCAACGCAGGAGGCCTTCCCCATTGGACTTCCTGTTACAATGGGTTTTATGTAACAAGGGAGGTTGGGTGTGTAGGTCAAATAGTAGGCAGAACGGTGCTCATAAGACTAGCCTGGGGTGCTAATTAGTCTGGGTGGTGACTTCTTTTTTTTCTACTATTGAATCCTAATGTTACGCCAAGAAGGTGTCACTTTTTTTGTCTGCGATATAGTGTTTACTCTAGACTTTTGTTGCCTCAGCTGTACTTTTGAGTGTGTTTTTGCTATAAATGAAACAACTACATTGAATTTATTGTGTAG
>KN469276.1:0-28226 GCA_000787095.1 Periophthalmodon schlosseri
TTTCTTTTACTTTTTGATTTTTTTCTTCTACTTTTATTACTTTTTGAACTTTTTTTTACTTTGAGCAGTAATCCATTTGGTCATCCCAATTGATAAAGTCAATCAGACCCATGTCGTTTTTTGCAACGTGTTGCCATGGCGATGCGCTAAAGTGCCCATGTTATCCTAATGGGAGTGATCCCAAAATTCCCCATTCATGAGAAAAATGTTACTTTCAAGGAATAATGTGAAATTTGGCACAATGACTCTTCTTGTCATCCAGATCAAAAAAGTCAATGGGACCCATGTCATATCTTTCACTGGGTTACCATGGCGATTCGCGAAAAAGCCCATGTTATCCTAATGGGAAATTTTCTGAAATTTCGTACAATTCGAAGTCTTTTATGAACTTATTGGCTTCACTGAAGAACGTGAAATTTGGCACAGTGACTCTTCAGGTCATCCTCTTCAAAAAAGTCTGAGGGGCCAACTTTGTATTTTGCACGGTGTTGCCGTGGCGATGCCTCAAAAACACCTATTATTCCATTTTAGTGCGTCAGCGCTTCCAATGTCTTTTGACTTTGTTTAGTGACAAGTACAGCCCAAAGCCGCAGAAAAACAGAGACAAGTGGTGCGTTAGCGCCCACCCATTGGCGTGCCGGGTCGGTCGAGTGCGAAGCGCGGCCCGCAAGGGCCGTTCGATGCCGCTTGCGGCTTTAATTTGTTTTTGTTTTTGCTCTTCATTAAAGCAACAAATAATAGAAAATAGAAAATAGAAATAGAAATAGAAATAGAAATTTAAAATCATACTTTTGTGACTCAACTGTTAAAGGGCCCAGATTACACTAATTTCTTATCTATGTTGTTGTTTCCTCACCCTGGATATTTAGGCTGAGTTCTTCTCTTAAACAGAAAACACTCTGTTCCACCTTGTGATGTCATGTGGTAATACAGGAAGTGCTCCACTGTGTTTTTAAACACCATGCTCGTTCACTAGAATCATTTGGATAATTCCAGCCCTGGAATTGCCAATCTCTTCTGAGCAACTGTACTGTAATTTGAAAACTACCACTGCATGACATCACAAGGTGCAACAGAGCATTTTGAGCTTTGAGGATGTGACAGACTAATTAACCAGGTTTACGCAAACTTGTGAATGAAACAAAGCACAACTCCAGGTATGTTTTGATGAGGTAACAGCATTCGAACATGGCTTAAAGCTCACAAGAGTCTATTTTGTGTAATATAGGACATATTTTTCTCCTGAAGAGGCTAATATTTGGCTGATATTATTGTTATTTCTGTGTCGTCGATAGAAGTTTTAATAAAATATCATAACCATTGTCTGTACTTGTTCCTACTCCCATTAAATGTGACACAAAACAGCTGCCATACATCCTATGGGCTCTGCATGAGTCTCCAGTTATATAGTGAACCTAATTTAACATAATCAAGTGAAGTAGAACTATATCCGGAGGAGACAGGGGCTGAATCAGAGACCACACGCTGCACATATAGAACAGAGTACACACTATAGATGGGCTGATGGGTGTGAGATAGGTCTCCTCTGGTTTTTAGTGGCTAGTGGAGCAGGTATTTGGAGTATAATTAGCTACAAAAACATGTGGAAGATGAGCTGTTTAAGCAAATTTTGAATCTTAAATATTACATGGTTTATTAAGTTGTTACTTTATATTTCTTTGACAGGACAGAGTGTGATGAAGAGTGGGAGACAAAATGGTCTGAATTTTCAGTATTTTCAATATCTGACTCTTTTTGGTTGAACACACTGGCATGGCTGCTGAGTGGCTATGTTCTCACGCTTCACAGTAAAAAGATCGTAGGTTCACCTCCCAGGCTGCCCAGGACTTTCTGTGCAGAGTTAGCATTTTCTCCCCATTTTCTTCTCCTTTGGGAACCAAAACATGCACAATACACAATCTTCCATGTAGGTGATAAAGACCAAGCCTAGCGCATGATCTGAAGACAGGACCCCAAGCACTGCACTGCAGGAGCTCACTGCTGCTGACAGGTTGCCCCAGTGGCACTGGTTGAAGAATGGGTCAAATGCAGAGAATGAATTTCCTTCGTGAGGGATTAAACCTTGAAGACACGTGCATACTTGAAAAGAAATGTCATAATCGATGAGTCAATAGCAGACAGGAAATCACTTGAATTCCCAGTGATTATTTGTTCATTCATTCAGGTCTTATCCTGACCAGGGATCAGAGGTCAGAGGTCCGACGAGGTGGACCCTGGACAGTTCACTCCAGAGACAACCCTCAGGAATACAGAGTCGACAGGCACACTCACACAGTGAGTCCACTGGCCTCAAGTCTAGCCTCATGAGCTCACAAATAAATAATATAAAATCATTATTTGTATGTCATCCCCTACATGATAGATAACTGTACATGAAATCATGTACTATATCTATATATCTATATCTATATCTATATATATATCTATATATGTATATATATTTTTAAGAAGTTACTCTTTTAGCACCATATAGTTTGTAACTAGTTTGTTTGTTGTTTATTTGTTAAGGACAGATACAAGTAGGCTAATCTTCTTAATGTAATCTTAGTATCCATGTCTCTAGCCAAGGCTAATTTGGAAGTATTTGCATCACAATAAAAAGAGAATCTAAAAAAAAAAAAAAAAAAATGCAATATGTGGCGTTAAGCAATAATGTATTTTTCATTTTACTGTGATTACAATAAAGACCAAATGTGAAAACACGGCAGCTGAAATACAGACTTCTTTGTCAGTATTGTGATTCCAGTGAGTACATTTGACCAGCTGTCTCACAACAGAACAGTGGATTGGCTTGTTACTCACTACTTGGCCTTACATAATATTCCACCGTTGCATAATTCACTGTCCCACTGCTAACATAGAGAGGTGAGATGTGGAGTAAAAATATGCTGACTTGACTGGTTTTATAAATATAGTAACCATTGGGAGTAGTTCTGACAGCAGATCTCCTCCAGCCCTGGTAACTCACTAATCTCATGTCTGTGGGAGATACCTGAGCTGTAAGTGGGCCATGGAGCAGAGCACAGTCATCATGGGCAGAGCAGGGACTATAAGAGGCTCACAGAGGATCCAGTTAAAGCAGGCTACGTGACACCTGCTCCTCCACCTCTGACCGCAGACGCCTACTGACCTGGATCACAGCACCAGACAGGAAGTAGGTAACTCCAGGACAATGTATGGAGCGGGTATAAGATGTGCTATTTCTAACTACTGTAAGATACAATAATGTTATAAGTAAAAGTGAGACCTTAGAGTACTCGTTATCTCTGACCGCAGATGCCTACTGACCTGGATTAGAGAATCAGACAGGAAGAAGGTAACTTCAGGACAATGTATGGAGGGGATACAAGATGTACTCATTATACGCACTGTAAGGTACAATCATGTTATTAGTAAAAGCAGTGGTGGAAAAAGTACTCAAGTTTGTTACTTAAGTAAAAGTACAGGTACCAGAGCAAAAAAAAAAAAAAAAAGGAAGTAAAGTCAGTAAAAGTATCACATGAGTAAAGTACCTGTAATTAAACAATAAAAAGTAAAAGTATTTTGCGCAGATTTTGAGATCTAATAAAGCTTTTAATGTAGATATTTTGATTAAGATTTGAGCTGAATTTTTATAAACAGAAACAAGATTTTTATTTGCTCCAACTATGAACGTGTTAAAAATAAGCCCTCAGCCTTTTCAGCAGGTCTCAAAGTATAATAAAAATACTTTTACTTTTCACACTTTTCAAAAATATAGAGGAGTAGAAAGTACAGATACCTACAATTTTTACTTAAGCACAGTACTACTTTTACTTCGTTACATTCCGCCACTGAGTAAAAGCAAGTATAGTTATGGTACTTTTCGTCTCTGACCGCGGCCTTCTACTGACCTGGATCACAGCACCAGACAGGAAGTAGGTAACTCCAGGACAGTGTATGGAGGGGGTATAAGATGTGCTCATTATCAGCACCGCATGGTACAATAATATTATAAATAAAAGTGAGACGAGGGTACTTGTTATCTCTGACCGCAGATGCCTACTGACCTGGGTCACAGCTTCAGACAGGAAGGTGACTCCCGGTCAGGACAATGTATGGAAGAGATATAACATTTACTTATTATATGTGCTCATTACACTGTGAGGTACAACGATACTACAGAGATTTATACAAGTAAGTATTAAGTAAAAGTGCGTTAAAATACTTTACAATTCTGACTCCTACTGACCTGGATCCAAGCAGCAGACGAGCGTAACAATGTACGGAGGAGGTATAAGATGTATTTATTACAAGCACTGTAAGGTACTATAACGTTACTTCACAGGTTTTCGTAAGGAGAGAATGTGTGAGCCTGGTCAGATCCTGGCGCTGTCACACTCACAGGTAACACCTCAGTCTCTCTGAGCACCTGAGAGGAACCGCCAGAAACCGAGACAGGACCCTCATGAGGAAAATGTGTTTGGTTTCATCCTCTGGTTCACCGAAAGAGAGGACAAGCTAACATCTCCTTAATAACAGTGTACAAGCTCAGAGCAGATACTGAGGATTCAGATACAATAGAACAGAATAAACTGAATAAAACAAAATAACAAAACAATACAAAAAGGGAAATTTAAAAGTGGGTTATGTAATTCAGACTGGTTGCCAAATCTTATGTTAGAATAGATCTGATTGTAGTATATCTCAAGTGTTCAAGCTTTAAATGGCACATGGCAAAAACATACCGTTAAACCATTTCATGCTAGTGTATTGTGGAGTCGTCCAGGACACTTTTGGTTTGCAGACAGAGTACAGCCCATAGGACCTGGGACCTGTAATACAAGTGTTACAGAAGCACTATACCATATTGCTCTACAATTTCTGATGCTACTTCACAGCCTTCCCGTGTGGAGGAGAAAACAGCACCGACACGGCTCCTTTTGATCTGCTTTCAAGTGATTCTCTAGTAGTTCTATAGCGCTGGACTGCAGCAGCTGTTTGGAGAGGAAGAGGAATATTAATGTCACTTGTTAAAGGTGAAAATGCATTAAAGACGGGGTATTATGCAAAATCTACTTTTTACAACTTTCTACCACGTTATAATGGCGTTCCCTCAACAGAAACATGTCCGAAGAGGTTTTATATGTCTTCCATGCTGTATTCGAACCCTCCTTGCGGTTTGCAGCGCGATTCTGTCCAACGCTCAGCCCGTGAGCCTACGTCACCCATGCTTCCTCACGACAATCTCCACAAAAAGCATGATACAAAACAATACACTACAACTTCACAAACCTGTTACAATGTGCAGTAACTTCATTAGAGGAATGCGCACTGATTGTAATGTGCACTTTGAAAGGGGCGGGAAAAGGGAAACTTATTTAACATTAACATTAATACGTTGTTTTTGGCGAATTTATCATTTTCAAAACAATAAAAGGTAACACGGTGATCTAAATGTGTTACATGTTTGCAGTGAATCTCCCATAGAAGAGTAATACTCCCTCTTTAAATATATTACTGTAGCGAGGAATTTGTTGTATTTTTTTGTTTTTTTATGAACTTCAAGCTGTTATTGGTACCACAAGGACAAATAACTTAAAATTTAAAGTTCAAATTTAACTTTTGCCAGTTATGTTTTTGTCAGCTGTTTGAATTCAACCACCAGTGTGATGAAAATGAAAAAAGTACTAGAACACATTTCAAAGGGAGAAAAAAAAAAGATTTGTTCAGTCTTTTGTGGATGAAAGCAGTTTCACAGTTGGAGGTAAACCACTTTTGAAAAGAGCAGTATATATAGTTTAATTACAGCAGAACTAAACACTAAATCCACTTTAAACTGCACATATGGTGTTTTAATCGCATTATCTACTGTCCCTAGTCATTTTTTTGGACAACTTTCGCGCAAACTAAGTAAATTTGCATCTTTCTGGTCAAAAGGGGCCTCTGCAATTTCCAGTAGTTGGTGACATCACACAAGACTGCCCTGATTACAGCCAGGTGTTTCTGATTACAAACACTTTGTTAGTTACTTTTGACATTGCAAAACTGACAATAGGCCGATTATTATAACACAAATCTGACAGGCATTAAGCTTTGGGATTTCTCCTATTGAAATACTTTTGGTTGTTACCTCAAACCTCCACAGTTTTTCTAATTAACCACACAGAATGTTACAGGTGTATGTAACACATGTATATTTTAGAAAATGCTAATGCTAAAATGCTATTAACTTTATAATCCCTGATCATACAAAACATTATATTATTACATTGGCCTTTGCTTTAAATGTATTATTATTAGCAGAGATGGGGGGAGTAGTCAAAAAATATACTCAAGTAAGAGTAATGTTACTTCAAAATAATATTAGTCAAGTCGAAGTACAAAGTAGTGGTCCAAGAAATGACTCAAGTATTTTGGAGTATAAGTATATATAATATTTTCTGGAGTATAAGTCGCACCAGCCAAAAAATGCATAATAATGAAGAAAAAAACATATATTCCACATATAAATCGCATCTGAGTATAAGTCGCACCCCCGGCCAAACTATGAAAAAAAGTGCGACTTATAGTCCAGAAAATACGGTAAGAGTAAAAAAGTATTTGGGAAAACTACTACTGAAGTAAGAGTAACTTAAAGCGCAGCTTTCGGGACGTACCATCGGATTTATAATTTGAAGTGAATGTAATTTGAAGCACAAAATCTGGTATTTTCAAAGAGTAAACAAAAATTAGAAAAATAACATCATATTTGAAGTAGCGGTGTAAGTTCAGTTCATTTCATATCGTCAACATAAATCTTTTGTCACTTGTAGACTTACTCACAGTGGGAAAAGTAGCCAAAGTTAGTTTATTGAAGTACTGTTACTTCAATAAAAATATTACTGAAGTAGGAGTAAAAGTATGCTGCTAGAAAAGTACAATTTCTTTAAAAAATTGAGTATGATTATGAGTGTCTATCTCAGAGGACTACCTGCTGTTACCCCCATTTAAGGCCACTCTCCATATCTGACTATGTTTGACATCCTATCGCCTCTTTCCTGCTGTAATTCCCTTTATTACCAAACTTAATTTTGTTTGCTCTGACTATGCAAACCCTGTGGGAACTCACCAACTGACTGTGTTAATATTAAGCCAAATGTATCACTGGGAGCTGATTTGTCCAGTGTATTGGCTGTGTGCTTATTTAGCGCACTAACACATCTCCTGCTTAATAGTTTTGTTCCTCCTTTTGCCATGTTTTAATCTGTATTAGTTTAACCCGGGCTCCCGTGGGACTGTGAGCGCACACTGACACTATGCTCTGTTTACTACATAAATGTTATTAGGGAGATTGTCCTGCAGGATGGGAAGAAGGGCTGTGGGCTTATTACTGCTAGAGCTACTACTGCTATTAGTGTGGCTAGCCAGGATGCCAATAGATGCCATTAAGAGTTGAATGAATATGCTAAGTATGACTCAGGCACAGTGCACACTTAGTGTAGCTCAATAGACCTAGACTACAAACAGAAACTGTAAACAAGAGCTGTTTACAGTTTCAGTGTAGTTAGCTCCTCCCTTCAGATAGATATAAGGCAGTGTCCAGCAGCAATCTGACCAGAACTGAAGAAGAGGCTTGGATGAGCAGAGAAACGTCTTCACTCCTACAACTTTTTTGTCCAGTTGACAGGTTTTACTTTTGGCTTTTACTATTACTATTACTACTACTGCTACTTCTTCAACCACCACTACACATTATGGTTACACTACCATAACACTGCCATAATACTGTGGCTTTTCATATTTCAGTGACTATTACGACTACTATGAACACTTCTACTACAACTACTACAACTACTACTACTACTACTTGCTATGGGTGATACCACTACTAATATTACATTACTAATGTGTGATAAGTAATTTGGCTACTGCTGCTACCAGTATTTCAACTTTGACCAACTACTACTACTATATTAGGACTAACTAGGATAAAAATACAGATAACTAATACTTCTACTACTGACTACTATTATTAGTAGTACTACTAGTGCTACTACAACTACTACTATAAGTACTACAAATGCATTAGTCTCATGTCATTTTTCACTCACTTTCCAAAGTGTGTTTTGGTGAATTACTTCTAAAGCCACAGCTGCCCTGGGGTAAACGAGTAAAAGCATGACTGCCAATCTGCGCCAATGGCCTTTCTGACCACCACTAATCACTCACTCCACATTTATACATGTGGAAGGAAGTGTCTTGCACAAAGACACAACTACTGCATGCCCTTCTACTAATACTACTACTTGTCAGTGACATCTGTCCTTTTTCCTACGTAAACATTGTAGGTTAGATTATCTTACAGGATGCGGAGGCAAAAAGAGGAGTGCGATTTAGGTGAATTAAGTGTCTTGCCCAAGGACACAACCAAAGTAAACCCTTCTACTACTAATAGTACCATACTGCCTGTAGTAACTGTTTCATACATAAACATAATAAGTTAGGTTGTCTTGCAGAACTCAGAGAGGGCAAAGGGGGAGTGCGATTATGAATGGGGTTAAAGAGGAGTGTCTTGCCCAAGGACACAACCATAGTAAACCCTTCTACCAACGCTGCCATCACGCCTGTATTTACTACTGACTGATACATAAACATAACAAGTTAGATTGCCTTGCACCATGCAGAGAAGGCAAAGGGGGCAGTGCGAGTATGAATGGGTATTAAGGTGAATAAAGTGTCTTGCCCAAGGACACAACCAAAGTATGCACTATACCACTAATACTACCAACATGCTTGTATTTACTACTGCTTCATTCGTAAACATAATTACCGGTAGTTAGGTTGTATAGCAGAATGCATAGAAGGCAAAAGGGGAGCGCGATTATGAATGGGGTTTAAAGTGAGTAAAGTGTTTTGCCCAATGACACAACCGCAGTAAACCCTTCCACTACTGATAGTACCATCTTGGCTGTAATAACATAAACATAATAAGTGAGATTGCCTCGCAGGACGCGTTGAGGGGAACGGGGGGAGTGCGATTATGAATGGGGGGCGTAAGGGTGCACGAAGTGACTCGGAACAAATAGGAATGGTGAGCTCAATGTCATCAATGTCTGGTGTAATAGAGCCCACGACATATTGATCTGAGGGTTAATGAAGACAAATCAGGCAGCGGCGAGGCCCTTTAAATATGCCCGTGTTTAAAACGTCAGAAATCTCACTACGAATCTTAATAAATGATCTAATGAATGAGAATGATAAGAGATAGACGTTTGAAGACATTGGTTATGAGGACGGTCGAATACGCAGTAAACAAAGTGGGGTTCAATTTTGTATTTAAAGGGACTATTTTACGCTATTGTCTGACCTACGCTATAATGTTTCCTCATCAAAAACATACCCGGAGTTGTGTTTTGTTTCATTCACATGGTTAACACACAAACCCTGTGTACTTGAGTTCTTCTCTCAAACTGAAAATACCCCGTTCCACCTTATGATGTCATGTGGTAATACAGGAAGTGGTCCACTGTGCTCCACAACTTCATACATCTTCAATAGAATTATTTAGTTGATTTCAGCTCTGGAATTGCCCATCTCTACTGAACTAAAGGTAAAAGGTAGCTGTTAACTTCACTGTTAACTTGTAAACTACCACTATATGACATCATAAGGTGGAACAGAGCGTTTTGAGCTACGGAGAGTTACTCAAACATGTGTGAACGAAACAAAACACAAGTCCGGGTTTGTTTTTGAGGAGGTAACAACATCGTAAAATGGCTTAAAGCTCAGAATAATCAATTTTATGTAGTAAGGGACCTTTTAATCGTTATTTAAATGGTCATATATTGAATAGCATTTTTTTTTTTACTTCCATGGTCCTGCAAAACACATAAATCCAGCTGAAATCTTGGTAACTTTTTGTAGAATGATGAAACTACCGCACATAGCATTAGGATTGTGAAGTTGTAGTATTGTTTTGTATCACGCTTTTGTATATTTATGGAAAATTGCCGTGTAGGAGCATGGGTGACGTAGGCTTGTGGGCTGAGCATTGAACAGAATCTTACAGCTAACAGTAAGGAGGGTTCGAATGGGGACTGGGAGAGATCGCTAAATTACTCAAACATGCATGAACGGCATATAAAAACTAGACTTTGACTCACCCTGAATGTAGCCTCGATAGGAGAAAGAGCTGCGTTAAGATCACAAATCGGATTATTTCCACTTGTTTTCTGTCCAGTCCATTTCCAGGTAAAGTTGTGTTTAATATGTGTCTGCTCACGGCTCCTTCTCGCTCCTTTTATAAAACATCTGTCACTACTTTCATGGTTGACTGTCCCTACACCAAACCATATGGAGCGGTGTTAAGTACAGTGTGTTGGGGATTTCTAATTAAAGTATACCAAATACAGTTATAATTCATTTGACATAAGCACTATTATACCCCATAAAAATATTCTGCTGGCTACATTTTATGGGGAAAAATATGTGCAAGTATTAGTACAAATAACAAAAACATAGTTAAAATCGAATTAAAACAGTTGTAATTCAGACCGCGATTGACTATCAATGTTTATTCTTCTGCATTTTCAAGCAAATTTACCAGCCTGAAGAGCAAAAAAGTGTACTTAGATTTGAAAAAACTTACAATTTTGTTCTAGAAATAAAACACCTCAAAACAGTTACAGCTGAACCAAAATGAAATAAATCTTTAAAAGTCAAAAAACAACTCACACCAAGTTTAGTACTGTTAGATTTACTTTAGTACTGTAACTTTTCAAAGTACTTTTCTAGCAGCATACTTTTACTCCTGACAACTCCTGCTTGAGTAATATTTTTACTTAAGTAACAGTACAATTACTTGGATAAAAGTTTTGTTTACTCTTCCCCCTGTGACTAAGTACAAGTGACAAAAGCTTTAGGTTGACAATATGAAATAATTTGAACATGTGTGTTTCTTGATGTAGTTTGTCTCATTTTTGTGTCTATCCTTTGAAAGTACCTGATTTTGTGTATTATTTAATGTTTTGTCCTTCCAATTTCATTAACTTCAAATTATAAATAAGTATGTTATGTAAGTAAGTATATGTTACGCCTTTAAGTTACTCTCACCTGTGTAGTACTTTTCCCAAATACTTTTTTTTACTCTTGGACCACTACTTTGTACTTCCACTTGAGTAATAGTATTTTGAAGTAACGTTATTCTTACTTGCGTACAGTTTTTAGCTACTCTACCCACCTCTGAAGTAACGTTATTCTTACTTGCGTACAGTTTTTAGCTACTCTACCCACCTCTGATATAGTGAGTTTTGCATTGAAGTCGCAGAGCTGTATTTGAGCGATATGGCTCTTGATTCCAGCACATGTTCAGTGTCACATGAGGAGAACTGTCCAATGAGCAGAGGCTGTAAGAGACACAAATGAATCATGGCTCTCCCAACTCCACTCCCCCTCCTCTTCTCTTTCCTCTCCTCCTCCCATCTCCTCTCCAGTCTTTGTTCCTCTCATCTGCACTCTCTTTCTCTCGTCTATCTCCCCTCCTCTTTGTTGTCTCTCTTCTTCCCATCTCCTCTCCCTTCGTTATTCTCCTAACCGCTCCCATGTCTCTTCTTTTCTCCTCTCATCCGACCTCCCCTTTTCTCCTTTATTTCTTTCTTCTCTCTCCTCTCCATTGTCTCCCCTCCTCTTTGTCTCTTCCTTCTCTTCCTCTCCTTCTCCCTTCTCCTCTCCCTCCGCTCTCCTCTCCCCCTCCACTCTGATCATCATTCTTACTTCCCCCTCTCTTCTCATCTCTTTTCTTCATCCTTCTTTCCTCCTCCTCTCCCTCCCCTCTCCTCTCCTTTCCTCCTCTCATCTCTTCCCCAGTTCTCTGTGGCCAAACGCTGAACTGTGGTTTTAATAAACTTTGTCCTGGGTCAGGCTAAAATGAGCGTGTGGTTCACCTGGAGGAGCCACACGGAGGCTCGGGCTGCACAGACCCGGAGCTCCTGTTAAAGAGCCTGGTGGGGCAGGTGGAGGATTTGAGGCAGTGTGGACAGTGAGGGGGGCTCTGTGTTCAGTGAGGGAGGGGCAGTTAGTGCTGCACCTGTAGGAGGGGCTGGACATGTGATGGATGTGTGATTGTGATTGTGTTTGTACGGTTGTATGACAAGTGGCACATAATAAATGTATTGTTAAAAGGTCAAAGGTCCTCTCATCTCTTCCTCTCTTATCCCTCTCTTCTTTTCTCCCTCCTCCACTCTTCCTCCTCTCCCTCCACTCTCCTCTCCCCCCTCCTCTCATCTTAATCATTCTTACTTTCCCCTCTGTTCTCCCTTTCTTCCTCCCATGTCCTCTTCTCTTCTGCTCTCCTCTCTTCCTCCCTCTCCTTCCCCTTCTCTCCCTCCACTCTTCTCTCCCCCTCCGCTCTTGTCTTCATCATTCGTACTTCCTCCTCCCCTCTTCTCTCCCCCTCTCCTCTCATCTCTATCATTCTTACTTCTCTCCTCTCCCTCTCTTCCTTCTCTTATTCCCCTCTTCTCTCCTCTTGTCTTTCATTCTTACTCCCTCCTCTCCCTCTCTTCCCCCTCTGCCCCCCCTTCCCTCTCTTCCTTCTCTCTCCTCTTTTCTCCCCCTTCTCTTCCTCCCCTCTCCTCTCCCTCTCTCCCCCTCCTCCTCTCTTTCTCCCCTCTCCCCCTCTTCCTTCTCTTCCTCCTCTCCCCTCTTCCTCTCCTCTTCTTCTCTTCCTCCCCTCTCCTCTCCTGTCATCTCCATCATTCTCCTCTCCTCTCCCTCTCTTTCCCCTCTTCCTCTCCTCCTCTCCTCTTGTCTTCATCATTCTTACTCCCTCCTCCCCTTCCTTCTCTTACCCCTCCCCTCTCCTGTCCCTCTCTTCCCCCTCTTCCTCCCCTCTCCTCTCCCGTCGTCTCCATCATTCTCCTCTCCTCTCCCTGTCTTCCCCCTCTTCCTCCCCTCTCCTCTCCCCCTCTCCCCCAGCGCCGTGACCTTGAATAGGCACAAATCTTGTCCGTGTCAGCCGTCGTTAAACAAAGCAGAGGGGCCACAGCGCTGATAGCCACTGCCACCCTCCATCACCAACATCTGTCTTCTCAAGCCAAAAGGAAGGAAAAAAGTTTGCTTATTTATGGGCTAAAACTTGTATCAAACTTTCAAGGCCCAGATGAATCATTCACTCTGGGGGATTGTGGGAGTTAGTTGTCCTAGTTTAGAAGCAAATTTTAGGGTACAAGTGACCTATGACCCTGCTCTAGTGTGACTCGTGTGATGAGAATGAGGCCCTTTATGTGTGGGCTTCAGATGGCATCACAACACTCTACAGGCCGACGATGGGGACAGCTGAAGTTCATATTTTTAAAATGTAGACTTTTGTCGTAACACAGTGAGCTCTAGGGTGTAGTCACTAATCGAAATGATCACGTTCAACATTTGTGCATTTACCGACGCGGCAGCAGAGGACAAATGCGTGAGGAACTTTAGCGACGAAGTGAACTTCTCTGAGCCACATCTTTATGCCCCTAATGATCGTAACGCTTTGTAAAATTACGATACAGAAATGCACACAGTTAGATTATGTGTCTTTTTCTGGGCAAATATAAGAAGAGTTTAAAAGCTCCACCAGAACAAACAGACTTCCTCAAACTCTCTCCATCACGGCTCCTCTCTGCTCTCCTCGCCTCTGAGCCGTGTCCCTGCAAAGTGTGGAGCGCATACGATAGCTCTAGACTTTGCGTGGAGGTACTCAATGTTTCACTTTCACTTATTTATTTTTTTTAGAAATAGCAGCTTTGACGCAGGGACGTGTGGATGCACTTTTCAGACCTTGTTTTGGGGCTTTAGGCTGTAATTTGGCCTGGTGGACATTCAGTCTTGACTAAAATGCTCGAATGGCAACCACAGTGTTCATAATGAGACTATAATAAAAAATAAAAATCCATAAAATAAAAAATCCATATTAGGTTTTATGAAACGCTAGGGTAACTAAACACAAACATAATAGGGGGTGGGCGTATGGTCCACTGTTAAAAGGCTCTAAATTAACATGTTAAGTGAGCACCCGCATTAAAGACCTTAGCGCAACCTTAGCTTCTCCAACCAAAAACGTCTGGCACCACCCCTGGATACATTTAATAGCATACTGTGAAACATTTTAGGCAAAGCAATAACATCGCCATGGAAATTTCCCCCAGAAAAGTTGCGAAGTGCAACTTGAAATAGTTTTGAAACTACAAAATGTACAGGTTTGCCTGCGGTGGAGTTTGATTGACAGATCTGGAGCTGTCACATAATCAGTGTTTAAGCAGCACTCCCTGACCTCACACGAGAATCATTTTAAATACAGCTCATTGAATATTCATAATTCATATTCTTAATCAAGTCATCAAGTGGCAAAGAGGCTGACGCCAATCTCCAAACAGAGAAATTCAGAAGTGTCAATAATTCACATTTAGCTTACATTTTAATGAAGTGTTTTGAGAAATGATTGTGAAAAATAACAAAGAAATAAGGAGTAAATAAAATGTGTTATATATAAATCATATCACGTCTTGTTTAAAGTCCAAAAGTTGAAAGTAAAGGATGTCTGCTGCTTCCGGAGATGAGGGAGGGCACAGGTCATGTGACTGGAATATAACTACACACTTGGGCTTTCAGTTTGGGTCCAGACGATCGATCGGCTCGCCCACACCCACAGAGCAAAGTCAGGTATATATAAGGAGCGCATGTCTGATCAGGGGGATGAACGAGAGCACAGGGAAGGAGGGAGAGAGGGAGGGGGCGAGGAGAGAGACGATGGGAGGGAGAGAGAGAGATAGCAAAGGTGATAGGGAAGAGAGAGAGGCAAAAGAAAGAGAGGAAAGAAAGAGAGAAAGAAGGGGGAAGAGAGGAAGGGAGAGGGAGAAATGGAGGGGAGAGAGTGGGAGAGTGGGAAGGAGAGAGAGAGAGTGAAGAGAAGACAGACATGGAGAGGGAGACAGGAAAGAGAGAGACAGGGGAAAGAAAGAGAGGGGAAAGAGAGAGATAGTGAGGGAGAGGTGGGCGAAAGATAGTGAAGGTGAGAGGGAAGAGAGAGGCAAAAGAAAGCGAGGAAAGAAAGAGAAAGAGAGAAAGGGGGAAGAGAGCAAGGGAGATGGCGAAAGGGAGCGGAGAGAGAGAAACGGAGAGGGGGGGAGAAAGAGAGGGAGAGGAAGAAAGTGACATGGAGCGGGAAAGAGGAAAGAGAGAGAGGAGAAGAAACGGAGAGAGATAATGAGGGAGAGGGGAGGGAAAGATAGTGAGGGTGAGCGGAAAAAGAAAGAGGAAAAAGAAAGAGGAAAGAAAGAGAAAGGAGGGAAGAGAGAAAGGGACTTTGACTTTTAACAATACATTTATTATGCGTCACTCGTCGCTGAAAAAGAAATGTGCAAAACCATACAATACAAGAGAGAGGGAGGAAGCGAGAGACAGAGAGAGGGAAAGAAAGAAAGATGATGGGAAAAATGAAAAAAATGGGAAAAAGAGAGAGAAATGGATGAGAGAGGGGAAAGAAATAGCAGAGAGAGAAAGGGGGCAGAGAAGATAGAGGGGTGAGAGAGAGAGGTGAACATGTAGAAGCCCAAAGTCAAATCAATATCGATAAAAAACAGGTCTTATTCTTGGGTTTCAAGCTACGACACCCGTCCTCCGTGGTCATAGCAATTATGCAAATCAAAATATTACATGTTTTGAATGGGGAAAGGTCCTCCATGGGTCCTCACAAAGTTCTGGTTGAAGGTCTGCCACCTGCTTGTCTCCATGGAGATGTTATTGCTGCGGCTGAACTATTCCACAGTGTGGCATAAAACTGAGCTATCTTCATGGAGACAAACAGGTGACATCACCGGGTCAAGCTACAGGTCAGATCTGTGGAAATGCAAATCCTGCCTTTTCACAGATCTGAATGCATGTTTTTCGAAATGTCTTTGTGCAGTAAAAGCACATGTAATTGAATCAAGTCCACTGCCGTACTGTGAACCATTCTAGGCAAAGCAATAACATCTCCATGGACACAAGCAGATGGCAGACACTCCACCAAAAAGTTACATAGTGCACTTTAATTATTACTCCTAACCCCTTAAAGAAGTCATCTGTAAGCTTGAATCATTCTTAATAAACGATTTGTTCAGTATGAATTAAGCCTTCATGCTTCATTAATGAACAGATATTATGCATGACTTGTATTGTTATTGGTCTTTAAACATTGGTCTTGAGTACCTCTGTTTTGGATATTTATGATTTAGAACTTAAAATAATGCCTACTCAAAAATACAGACATCATTTCACAACCTCAAGTGCTCAGTATAGTCTGATCTGGTGTAGCTTGCCATCTACAGGCACGGGAATTTACAGACTTCGCGGGCCTTGTATCTATGACATCACAATCCAGGAAAATTTCAAAGAGAGAGTTTGGGGAGGCTCAGCGGCAAAGGATTTTTTTTTACAAAGGATAACTGAAACCACTGTGAATGACATGAAATACAACTCCAGGTATGTTTTCTTTAATGAAGGAACATTCTAGCGTGGTTACGAGTTCAAAAAAGTAAATTGTGCATAACACGTGATCTTCAAGGCTCTAAATACTGCAGCTATTGTAAAGTCTTTCCGAATTTCATAAACCTTAAAACTCCATCTAGAAATCCATTAGCAGAACACTTAAGCAGACTTGACTAGACCTTTTGTGATGCTTTAAACTAGGTGTATTTGAACTGTCCATCCCTTTACTGTGCCCCGCTGTGAGATCTCCCATTCCTTTGTATGCTAACAGCTAAGCTAACAGTCAGAAGTGCACTGAGGGGAAGCGCACTCCACTGGATACTGCGTGACAGAAGGACCAAAGCCGCTGTTCCATGTCTGTGTCTGTACCCGACGACAGCGCCCTCTTTTCCCACGCACTTTAAACGCCTCTTGTTGTCAGAGAGTCTCGCTTCTGCACTGATGTGAGCTTTGTCAGGTCACCAGCTGCCTCCTCTCCTCTCTCTCTCTCTCTCTCTCTCTCTAGGATCTGGATGTTGGTTTTGACGGGGGACCGCGAACGTGACATGACCGTGACAGGTCTGTTTCCACGGAAACGGTGGTATCGCTGAAGTCGTGAAGAGGGGGGAGGTGATAAAGGGTGGGGGGAGTAAGTGTCGAAGGGGGAATGGCCAATGAGAAGAAGGAAGCTCGGGGCAGAATTAATCACACTCTAATGATGAGGCCAGACGTGATTTAACTCAAAGTGAAATTGGCATAGTTGGAAGATAAAATGTATGCTTTAGTTTGGTTTACTTCAGTTGCCACTTGCTTGTCGCCATGGAGATGTTATTGCTACTAAACTTTGTATATGGTGTTTTAATAGGATTATCTACTGTTCCTAGTCATTTTTTAGCAACTTTAGTGTAAACTAGGTAAATTTGCAGCTTTCTGGTCAAAAACGTAACATAAATTTAAGAGTGTGCTGCCTTCAGTGACCTCTGCGATTTCAAGTAGTTGGTGACATCACAAGCCTCTGCCCTGATTACAGCCAGGTGTTTCTGATTACAAACACCTGGCTGCGGGGGCGGAGTTTAAAGTGTGGATTCCTGTTTAACCAATCACACTGTTCCTTATACCTCTAGACCCCGCCCCTGCTCTCTCCCTCATTTCTTTAGTCCACAGGCACTGTCCAGTTTAGCAGCTGTATTTGTATGTTATTTAAATGTTATTGTAGGAGGAGTTTATGTGTTTAGTCCCACTTTAAACATATTTAATCAGTTAAAGGCATTTTTATTGCTACAGATTCCTTCAAAAATACCAAGGCCTGCCTGGTGTCATCATCATCTTCATGGAGATAGATGCCACACTGAAACGTAGCAAAACAATTACTTGTCCATAGTGACATTTTTCATGCTATCTTAAAATAGAACTAAATCCCTAAATTCCGCCCCCAACCACATTTCATATAGAGCTGCTAAACTTAAGGAACAGTGTGATTGGTCTAACAAGTATCCACACTTCAAACTCCGCCCCTGCAGCCAGGTGTTTGTAATCAGAAACACCTGGCTGTAATCAGGGCAGTGCTGCGTGATGTCACCAGCTACTGGAAATTGCAAAGGCCACTGAAGGCAGCACAAACTTAGATTTTGGCGTTTTTGACCAGAAAGCTGCAAATTTACCTAGTTTGCATGAAAAAAATGACTTAGAACAGTGGATAATGCTATTAAAACACCATATACACAGTTAAGTCACAATAGTGTTAGTTCTATTTAGTTCCAGATTTTGTCATACAGGATATAGTCCATTCCTTACACCCATCGGCATCCCAATTAACAGTAGTCTTTTTTGTTTTTGGTTCATCCTTTTTAATATCACTAATTTCCTCTTTAAATCAATCTAATAAATATAGATATTTTAATTAGCTTTTCAAAGAGGATTCTTTTAATAACTATTCAGACAGAATGAGCTTAACATCTCTAATTATTGTGCTTAAAAAAAGAAACTTAAAAGTAACAGTGGGTTCTCGGGCACAATGTTCTCTGTCAGCATAAATACACAAAAGTTCAATTCTTTTCAAAATATCAAAATAATTTCAGAAAGTGGTGCCATTATTCAGCCCAAATGTTGTGCCAACTGGTAGATCAAAAAAGTGCAGACAAGTGAACTCAAAAATGATCAGGGTTTATTAAGAAAGACAAAGGCTGGGTGCTAAGAGCTAGGTCAGTGGATGTGGTTCTGGTCCAAAAACAGGGTCTAAAGAAAACATGAAAACTATACTACCAGTCAAAAGTCTGGAAACACTTTCTCATTTCATTGTAGATTCTCACTGAAGGCATCAAAACTATGAATGGACACGTGTGGAATGTAGCAAATAAAACTGAATTCAAAATAACTCCAAACTTGTTTTAGATTTTTAAAAATAGCCACCCTTTGCTTTCACTCCTTTGCACACTTGGCATTTCTTGACCCTGCCATGTAATACCTTGAAGTGAAAACCATTTCAGGAGACTTCATCATGAAGCTCATTGAGAGAAGGCCAACGGTTTGCAGCACAGTCAGTAAAGCAAAAGGAGACTACTTTGAGGAATCTAAAATATCAAAACAAATTTTTAGTTGAGTTATTTAACTTTTTTTCTTTCTTGCATAATTCCATATATCTTCCTTCATATATTTAATGTCTTCCTTATGTGTCTAAATCGTAGAAAGTAGTAAACGTAAATAAAACAACACTGAATGAGAGGGTACGTCCATACGTTTGACTGTTAATGTGAACCTGGCAACTTGTCTGCTCAGTGGTTGCCAGTGTAGTATTGAGCATGATTTTCAGTGGACTTTTGATGTTGTTTGGTCCACTGGGATCCTCTGCTGCAGTGTTGTGGACATGAGACAAGACACAGGGCAGATTTCGGCTTTGAATTAGCGCAGGACCAGAGCGAGTGGAGCTTCTGTCCCCCATGTGTAACTCTGCTAATGGTCATACAAACTTTGATACAAGTCCTTCTTAACTACACATGGACGGACATCGTTGAAACTAATATTTATGTGTGGTGTCATTGGTTAAATCTCCCTTTGAACAAGCTTGTTACCGGCGTTCAGGCTAAGATGTGCTTTTGTGAAGATTTGTCTGGCAATCAAAATGAGAGCTTCTGAGTTCAATGGTTTTCACTTCATCACATCAATTCTGTAATAGTCCATGTTAAGAGAAACTGATTTTTAGTTGGTTAGAAGAAAATGGCTACTGCTAGAGTGAAACTTTTACTAATGCCTAAAAATGGGATTATGTCATAAATGGGTTAAGTGTACTGATGATTAGCTTAAAGTAGCACTGTGAGCTTTACCTGCAGATCTGTGGAGAGGTGATCCTACTTAATGGTTTAATGATAATGCATTAATCTTATGAGCACTTTTTTTAGCACTTTTCCAGATGCTCAAACTTGCTTTACAATTCCGTGCATTATTCATTCACTCCACACTCAGTGGTGGTAAACTGCTATTGTAGCCACAGCTGCCCTGGGGTAGACTGACAGAAGCGAGGCTGCCAACTTGTGCCATCAGCCCCTCCGTCCATCAATACACACATCACTTTCATACTAGGCAATGTGGACGAAGTGTCTTGCCTAAGAATACAACAGTTTTTCCACTGGTGCTCCACTGTGGCACCTGGTATTCCCAGGGGTCCCCCATACAAGAACTAACCATGCCCAGCCCTGGGTTTTTCAAGATATTTTTGACCAATAAAAATCCACAGTAGAATAAATACTAGATAGATGTACTGTGGAACAGTCCAGGCAAAACAAACAAGTAGGTGACCGACCCTGCACCAGAAAAGTCTTTAATTTGACAAGACAATTATAGTATAACGTATTTCTACATACACTGCCTGGCCAAAAAAAAAAAGTCACCACCTGGATTTAACTAAGCAAATAGGTACGAGCCTCCTATTGGATAATTGGATAATTACTGCAGGTTCAGCAACAGTATGTGCTCAAAGAATGAGGTCAGCTGACCACCTGAATATACTGAATGACCAGGTTATTCCATCAATGGATTTTTTTCTTCCCTGATGGCACGGGTATATTCCAAGATGACAATGCCAGGATTCATCGGGCTCAAATTGTGAAAGAGTGGTTCAGGAGCATGAGACATCATTTTCACACATGGATTGGCCACCACAGAGTCCAGACCTTAACCCCATTGAGAATCTTTGAGATGTGCTGGAGAAGGCTTTGTGCAGCGGTCAGACTCTACCATCATCAACGCAAGATCTTGGTGAAAAATTAATGCAACACTGGATGGAAATAAATCTTGTGACATTGCAGAAGCTTATTGAAACAATGCCACAGCGAATGTGCACCGTAATCAAAGCTAAAAGCGGAACAATGAAATATTACAGTGTGACCTTTTTTTTTGGTGGCGACTTTTTTTTTGGCCAGGCAGTGTACTTTGCACTACATATAAAGAGAAAGAAAAAAATGCAATTTAACACCATATTCTTCTGTGACATTGTCTGCAATGACTTTTCAAGCATAAGTACAACGAATATAGCCAACGTGAGTAAATAAATATGTACTATAAACTTTTAAATACTTGGAAATGATTCTTTTGAATCTTTGTTCTCATTCTTGCGAGCTGAGGTTAAAGAAGCACTTACATTTGTTGCTATATACTTTTCTGTGTAATTTTCATATATCTATAAGTATACTCAAAGGAGACCATTGTGAAAGTCTTCTCCCTGACCTCTGGATCCATAACAGCCGCCTGTAATAGTGAAAACAGTTTGAAAATGTCCAATGTTTCTTACTGAGTTAATGTGTAGAGAATTTAAGCAGGTTACAGAACAAAACCTTATAATTGGTAAGTTTTCTTCTAAAAGGTCAGATATTCACCTTGCCTGAATGTGTGTGAGTGATTTGTGGTGGTTGGTGGGAGCCCATGGTGCAAGTTAGCAGTCTTTCTTTCATCAGTCCATCCCTGGGCTATAGTTTGTAAAGGAATAGTGACTACTTGACAAGCTTGTGAAGTTGTACTGCTACTACTACTACTACTACTACTACTATACATGATTGCTTTTCCTACCGTTTAATTACCTACTATTGTTTCTCGCTTTTCAACTGCTGGTGCTACTACTTCTCCTATTGCTTATGTTCACTTTGTACATTCCCATGTCATCCAAAAGTATTGCCCTTAATCAGCCCCGCCCACTTTTGTCTCTAAATGCTACTAAACTTTCTGGTGGCACTTCTGGTTAAGCGGGAATGCCATTCATTTCAATGGAGAATTTGAGAAAAATGTTGCTGTTAAAATATGATATAAAGTAGGTTGATTTGTGTAAAATGTTCAATGTTCATGTGACCAACAAGTAGTCAACACTCTGATTCTCTGAGAGGCTTTAAAACAGCTCTTTGGTCCCTATAGAACTTATTTGCTGTCAAGATCGGCAGCCCCATGCAAAATAATACAACGTGAATGACGACAGTGGCGCCCACAGCACCTCCCGGAATAAGGTGAATATAGTCCTTATTATAACAACATGGTTCTTAAAGCCTTAGTTTTGCAGTGAACAAGATGTATTTTGTCCCTTGATGTCTTTTTTTTCATATAAAACTAAATTTAGCTAACTCTTCATGTCATGCTCTTCAGTGTTTGTTCCATTTAAATGTCAAACTCAATAGAACTTCTGGCAGGAGTGGTTCCACACACGCCCTAACTGTAGAAGTGTGATGCACTCCAAGGTAAACTGCACTCACACAGCTCAAAAACACTTATATAAATCTCTATTTTATATTTAAATAAAGAAAAAAGGTTCAGTTCTGTGTTCAAGTCTTCTATTTATCCCTGTTATCGAAGTAATCTAGACTGAGTAAGACTAGAGTTTAGCCTTGCCTGTAGCTTTTCAGAGGTGGGTAGTTCTCAGCTATATTTACTTGAGTAATTTTTAAAGAAATTCTACTTTTCAAAATACTTTTCTAGCAGCATACTTTTACTTAATATTTGTATTGAAGTAACAGCCTACTCATACTTGAGTAAAAGTTTTGGTTACTTTTTCCACTGTGAGTAAGTCTACAAGTAACAAAAGCTTTATGTTGATAAGATCAGATGATTTAAACATTGTGTTTCTTGCACTGCTCTTTCAGATACAGCTGAAACCAGAAGTTCACATATATGAAATACTGAAGCAACACCTCAAAACATCAGCCAGGAAGTTAAAGCTTGGGCGCAAATGGGTTTTCCAAATGGACAATGACCTGAAGCACACTGCCAAACTGGTTACAAAGTGGCTTAAGGATAACAAAGTCAATGTTTTGGAGTGGCCATCACAAAGCCCTGATCTCAATCCTACTGAAAATGTATAGGCAGACCTGAAAAGGCATGTGTGAGCAAGGTGGTCTACAAACTTGGCTCAGTTACACCAGTTCTGTCAGGAGGAATGGGCCAAAATTCCTGCCAACTATTGTCAGAAGCTTGTGGAAAAATATATCTAAAACATTTGACCCAAGTCACACAGTTTAAGGGCAATGGCACCAAATACTAATGGAATGTATGTAAACATCTGACTTTGAAGAAAGTAATGAAAAATTGTCTAAAAAATCCTTCTGTCATTATTCTGGCATTTAACAAATAAAAATAATTTTGTTAATCCTAATTGACCTAAAACAGAAACAGTCTGATTTCATGTCAGACAGTGAGAAAAAAAAACAAAAACAAAAAAAAACAAATGTGTCTTTTTATAAGCTTCACCATGCAATTGAAACTTCTGGTTTTAACTGTATAATGTAGTTTTTCTCATGGAAAATTCTTTTTTTTTTACATTATGTAATGTTTTGTCCTTACAATTACATTGACTTCAAATTATAAATCTACTACTTTTAGTAACTACCAAGTAATTCCTTGGACCACTACTTTGAACTTCTACTTGAGTAATATTGTTTTGAAGTAACATTACTCTTACTTGAGTACAATTTTGGATACTCTACCCACCTCTGGTCTTGCTTCTTTTAATGTCAGTGGGGCCCATGTTGGAAGTTACCAGTCTTGCTTTCATCAGTCTATCCCAGGGCAGGGACATAGTCCTTATTATCAAATGGTTCTCAAAGCCTTAGTTGGTTAGTTTTGCAGTGAACAAGATGTATTTTGTCCCTTGATGTCTTTTTTTAAATTTAAAACTAAATTTAGCTAACTCTTCATGTCATGCTCTTCAGTGTTTGTTCCATTTAAATGTCAAACTCAATAGAACTTCTGGCAGGAGTGGTTCCACACATCCCCTAACTGTAGAAGTGTGATGCACTCCAAGGTAAACTGCACTCACACAGCTCAAAAACACTTATATAAACCTCTATTTTATATTTATATAAAGAAAAAAGGTTCAGTTGTGTGTTCAAGTCTTCTATTTATCCCTGTTATTGAAGTAATCTAGACTGAAAAGCTACAGGCAAGGCTAAACTCTAGACTTACTCAGAGGTGGGTAGTTCTCAGTTACATTTACTTGAGTCATTTTTAAAGAAATCGTACTTTTCAGAGCACTTTTCTAGCAGCATACTTTTACTTCATATTTTTTATTGAAGTAACAGTAACCTACTCTTACTTGAGTAAAAGTTGTGGTTACCCTTCCCACTGTAAGTCTACAAGTAACAAAAGCTTAATGTTGACAAAATCAGATGATTTCTTGCAAGAAACGAAACGTCATTTCTTGCACTGCTCCTTCAGAAAATAACTGTTTTTTAACATTATTATGTTTTGCCCTTACAATTACACTGACTTCAAATTATAAATCAGATGTTGCGTCCCCACAGTTACTCTTTAAGTTACTCTTACTTGAGTAGTACTTTTCACCTAAACTTTTTTCGCTCTTACTTGAGTCATTTCTTAGACCACTACTTTGTACGTCTACTCGAGTAATATTATTTTGAAGTAACGTTACTCTTACTTGAGTACAATTATTGCCATGATCGGTCCGTTATTAATGTTCATATTTTGATTTATGAACAAAGTACTGAAATAAAAACACCAGAATCATGCAGAGAGAGGTGACGTTTTTTTAATAGAAAGTGAATTGGAGCCAGAGTCGAATCCCATGCTCACTTCCTATTTGGTGCGTGGGTAGTGGGCTAGTTATGTCCATTTATATATACAGTCTATGGTTCAGACAGAGACCAACACATTTAAGACTACTACACTGGGGCACGATGACATAGCTGTTTGTTTGTGCCTATGTTTCTTAGCGCAGTAGATTTTGGTTTTACTTGCTGACCAAATTCAGTCTAAATGGACTAAGGCTGTCATGTTACCCTTGTATTTCTTTGGCTTATGTGACTGACTCAAACTTGCCCTTCACTGAAAGAAAGTCTATTGTATGTATTGTCATATTGCCCTGCGCATTGCATCCAGTTTACTTCTATTTACTATCTATTATTGAAAGAAAGCTCTATGCTCCTTTTCTTCCCCTTTGCCTCTCACATGTCTGCAGTCTTTAATCATAAATCCCTTTTTGCTTTGGAGACCATGCCTCCATCTTAGTAAAATGTCACAGATTTGCTTTTTATACATCTCTAGTTGAATATATTTCTTCAAAACTTCATTGGAAAAGGAACAACAGAAAATATGGGTTTCCCGGTTTTATAAACAACCTTTTTGACTATAGCACACGCTCGCATCTTATTGTGAAATCTCAGTGGCAGCTTAAAGGATTCTTAAGGTTAGACGCAAAGATGCTATATTCAACACAACCAGTCTGCATCCTCTCTTTTGTTTTCCCAATAATATAAAAAAGCAAAGTGGATATTTTTTATTTGGTTGAATTTTGTAAACTTGTTTTAATAAAGTTTGAAAGTATTGACTTCTAAGAGTGTTTTCTCGAAAGGCGTTCACAGTTTCGGATGTTTGCACTTTATTAGCACTGACATTTCCACTCTTGTGTTTCTTGGAGTAGTATTACAACTGTGGTTTCACACTGCACAGTTCTCTAGTTAATCACACCTCAGTAGATAATGGTCTTACCTGTGTTAAAAAGGCTGCCAGTCGGTGGAAGTCAGTTTTCTGAGTCTGCTCGTTTTCATATTTAGTATAACTGTACTTACTCATTATGAAGTCTGTTTTTGTGTTTCATATTGCTGTACTATGTTTCATATTTGCAAAAGCTGGAAATAACTTGTCTTGTATCTAGACCAAATAACCACAAGGCAAAACAGGCTTTTGAACCAAGCAAACTGTTAGTACAAACTGTGGTTTCAGTTGATGCCTCACGTGGAAAGTGCAAAACTACAGACAAGATGCGTACAATTGTCTTAGTATGGTATGTCCGATGGAGAAAAGAAGAGTGAAGATATCTCCTGATCTCCATGTCGACTACCTATGGCAGGAGGTTGGCAAAGAAGACCTGCTTCACAGCCAGAGCAGTTCTCCGACTCACCTCTTTGAGCTCACGCGTCTTAGGGTCCATGCTCCTAGACAAACACTAAGAGACTGCTCCCCACATGCTTTGCTTTGGGTGAGATTTAGGGATCTTGGGGTTGTACGATTTGGTGCCTGGGCTCCAACTCCAATAACACACTGACATTGGTATTCAAAGATGATGTTTGAATGTCTCTCTTCAAGTCCTGATTTGTAATTAGACCCTGCCCTGTTGTATTCTCACGTATCACCACTAGATGCTATTTACGTTACTGCTGTCTGATGGTGTGCCAGCTTTGGCTTGACAGAAGAAGACCAGAGAGCACAGGTGAGTCTGGACAAAAGCCAGGTGAGGGGAGGAAGGAGGGGGGACAGGTTTCACATCTGCCGTCTACTTGTAACGAAAACATCAAATACTCTACAGATGGGAGCTTTACTATAAGATGGGATACATTTCAGAAGCATAACTTTTGATACCAAGAGAGGCGACTGGAGCCCTCACGTTCCTCTGATGACCCAGGAAAAATCCCAATAGATAGTTCCAAGGTTTTCTCCCTATAATCCTTCCCAGACCATTGTATTGTCTCTCGTGTTGCGTGTTACCTCTGCTGGCCCTCAGTCCATGTGAAGTGTGTAACAAAGTATCATCTCCACATGATTTGGATGGCTCTCCAGCGCGCTCAGTGCAATCAGCTCTGTAAACAGCACAGCCCATTGTCCTGCAGAGGCTCATGTCCTCCACTGCTCTTCACTCAGAGCTCTGCATTCATTATGAACCTGCCGTAATTGTGGGATTCTGCATCACACGCACACACCTCCACTTCTCCTTATTATCCAGGACTCAACAGTGTGATACAGGGAGTTTGCAAAACAGAAGATAATTCACTACAATATACAAATGTTGAACTGATGATTTCTATTAGTGACTAGACCCAAGAACTCGCTGTATTACAACAAAATCTTCATTGCATTTACTCTGGCAATCTGTTCACTTGGACACTGGTTTGGAAACTGCAAGATAATTAACATGATCTGATTCAATGCAAAAAACAAAAAACAAAACAAACAAAAGATCTGGGATGACAGTAGCTCAGTAGTGTTTGGTGGTTCGAATCCCACTCTCGACATAAACAGCTGCCCATATGAACCATCTCGCACTCTGAGGACTTCAGGGGCCGGCCTCCTGCTGGTGCCCAGACTCAGGACTAAACATGGGGAATCAGTGTGTCAGTTTTCTGCAGCTAAAACCTGGAACAATCTTCCTGAAGATGTAAGACAGGCCTCTACTTTAATGTTTAAATCCAGACTCAAAATGGTTCTGTTTAGCTGTGCATATGACTGAAAGGTTTTTATTCTGCACTTTTCTCCTTTAATGTTGATTTTATGATGATTATTTGTGATTTATTTATGTTTGATTTGTTTGTATTGTGATTTTAATGTCTTACTTACTTTGCAAAGCACTTTGAATTACTTTGCGTACGAATTGTGCTATACAAATAAACGTGCCTTGCCTTGCCTTAACCCGTAGGTCCGAGCTCCCACTGTTGTTGTGTCCTTGGACAAGACGCTTATCTCACCTGTGAAAATACTCAAATCTTCCGAAGTAGCAAACCGTTTTCAACAGAAACAGTCGAGTGAGTAGTAGTGAGACGAATTTTAAACAAGCTTGGGAAGACGTGATTAACAGCAGCTTTTGTATAGCTATAATATAAACACTTAAGCCTTTGTCGCCTTGACTTGAGTGTAAAGTGATATAAAGTTAATTCAAATATTAACGATTTTCATTTTAAAGCTTCTTTTCATATACGCTAATTTGCTATACAGTTACTTATCCTTTGAGAAAGACTTTAAAGCTGATCTCCTCTTTATTTGCAATTAGAGGAGTACAGTAATAAAGCAGCCACTAAATAATGAAGATGTTAATTAAAAACATTAAGTGTAAGTAACTCCTGTTCAGTCTGCAAACAAGGGGAGTATAGACGCTCAGTATAATACTATACAACAGGTTTGCCTCGCAGGCCTATAAGAAGAGGTTAGGGTTAAGTTATGTAGATATCAAGTTATCAAGTAGACAGTAGCACAATTGTTGGAAGTGAAGCACCAACAAATCTAAGGGTTGGTGGTTTGATCACTTCACCCACTTTGCTTGTTTAAATGTCTAAGGACTCATTGCCCTTCTGTGTCCATTATGATGTTTCGAAGAGTTAATAATAGTGCAAGTGCCTCTGGTGGTTGATAAACAGATTTATTCTGGTGAAATTTAAGTTTGGGTTAGAGCAGTACAGATTAGTCAGAGGTGGGTAGAGTAGCCAAAAATTTGACTCAAGTAAGAGTAATGTTAGTTAAAAGTAATGTTACTAAAGTAGAAGTGCAAAGCAGTGGTCCAAGAAATTAGTCAAGTAAGAGTTAAA
>KN469276.1:32272-49974 GCA_000787095.1 Periophthalmodon schlosseri
CAGGGTTGCCAGGTTGGTGGGAGATAGAGGACGGAGGGAGAGGAGAAGAGAGGGAGGGCTACCCACTGGGATTGTGGGATCACTTTGCTTTGACCCATATCCCTCGTTCCGCTCGGAAAATCTCTATATGAAAACAACCCAATTATTGTTGACCCCAGTGCAGGCTCCAAAACACTGCAGTCACTAATTAAAAGCGAAGGGTCTTCCTGTTCCAGCTTTTGTTTTTGAGCATTGTGCCGGAGCGAGTGTTGTAGTTGAAATGAAAGGCCCCCTTAGCGTGTCGCGGGGTTTGGACAGGACAGATCGCACATGGTTAGCTTGAGTGGAATAATAAAGTATGATTGTGTAGACTTTGCTAGAGGCACCCGCTCGCAGTAAAGGGATTTAAAGTGGACACGAAATCCACTTTTTTCCACTACTAAACTATATATATGGTGTGTTAACAACATTATCTACTATTACTTCTACTACTATTTTTGACAACTTTAGTGCAAGGTATAAGTAAAAATAGAGATGCATCCATAAGTCTGTCCTCGGAGTATGGCAGTTTATCATCCCTCAAATGTGGCCGTCGGATTGGGGTTGTTGAATATAATTAGATTATTAGAATTAATTCATTTGGTTTAAAATGTAGCACTTCCAAAAGTCATATCCATCCAAATTGATTTTCGGTTGATTTTAGGTTTCAAGTTTGTTTCTTTTTATAAGTAGTTTATGTACGATACAAAAGGCCCCACAGACCAAAATCTAATTATAATGATTTTTTCCATTAATGGCACAGTATGTAACTTTCACCCGCATGATTTCCACGGAAATGGAAAGTTAAACCCACACTTTGGAGTTTAATCCATACTCTTATGTATTACTCTTTTTTCTACTCTTACTTTTCTTACTCTTTTGTCTAAAAAGTTTCACACTGCGGCTTTAAGTGCATTTGAATAAAAGTACTACCATGCAACAACGCTACAATAACTTTTATTCTTTTGACAAATCTTGTTAAGGTGCAAAGATTGAACTACACAACCAATTTAGGGCAACATTTCTTTCACCGCTTAACCAAGGACCACTGTTTAAATCACACTGTGTTATTAAAATGTTAGCTGCAGTGGGTTAGCATACAGAAGTACCAGAAAGACACCAAAGATTGCTTATGTTTGCTTTTAGTAAATTAAAGCTTGTCTAGAACCTTGTTAGAAGCTCCATAGCCGGCAGCACACAGATTTGAAGGTACAAGCCGAATCACAGATCCATCTAAATAGCCCGCACCTCTGCACCGGTCGTACCCTGAGGATCCAGAGAGAGCTGTCATCGGCCTGTCCGTGTGTGTGTCTCTGTGTGTGTTTCTCCGACAGCAGACCCCAATCCAATCTCTATTTCATTCAATTATGATGCTCCAGGGCAGCTGCAGGCCAGGGCTGTGTTTGCCCTCCAGAGGGGCCGGTGTCTGCTGCGGCCCCAGTCCCATCTCTCACCCACACCTCCAGCACACCTCGCACAGACACTGGGGCTCACGTAAACAAACTGTAATGGAAACGTGGCCCTGAGAGCATACGGCATGCAGCAGATATATGGTGCATTTATAGTCCAGGGTTAGGGTTTTAGAAGCTGATGTTGGTAGTCTCTGCGTAATGATGTCTATTTTTATTTTATCATAGTTCATATTCGCTATTATTGTTCATTGTTTTATGTTGTTCCATATCTCCAAAGCAAGTTCGTAGTGTGTGAATTTTGTTCATTGACAATAGCAATAAATCCTTTTCTGATTCCCAGCAGCGGGCGGACCAATCGTCAACCAAACCAAACGTCAATGCGCCCAAGTGAACCAAAACAAACATGGCCGACAGATGTACTTGAGCCTGTTTTAGCAACAACACGGCCTATTTTGTTTATGAAAACCGCGCAGAAGGTAAACACTTTGTGCATTTGTGGACAGGGAAGATGTGTGTGCTTTTCTCTCAACTGGATGTTTGATTTTTTGGCTTGTTCCACTGTTGTAGCTCCTGGTGTTTTTATTTCACTATTGTGTCCGTAAATCAAGATATGAACATTATTAAGAGACAAATCAGATGCCTTCTTTCCCTGAGGTTGCTCCCGCTGACGTTAGCAACAGGTTTGATTGACAGTGTTGCTAAGCGCCCGCCCTCTGCCAAACCAGCGGCTCTTTGGTTGCTTTCATAATCGCGGTCGGAATTCCAAATATGGAACTGGGCTCCAAATTCGCCGCTATAACCGCTCTAGCCTCGATGAGCTTCATTTGACTGGAGCTGAACGCTATGGGGGACGTCACACTCACTTAGTCCACTTCTTTATACAGTCTATGCACATATCACTCTGTCGTGAACCAGGTTAATTAGAAGGAGCTATGGGCACTGAATACAACAGTTATAACAATAGAACCAGAATAAGTTAATCAAATTTGTCACATATATAGAGCAAATGAACTGGTAATGATTTTATATCCATCACTGAATCATGGGCGTGTAGACATACCAACAAACTATAGTGAACTAATTACACCATTTTCAAGTTCAGATAGGAGAAAAATAAGACATAACTTTATTTGTAGATTTATTTTGATGAATATGTTAGCTATAGCAACTATTTTTTTCAACAAGATTTTTAGTCACGGCTACAAATGCGACGTTGTAACATGTGTATACTCCACTAAGAAGAGGTTAGCCCTTTCCATAACATCTGCTTGGCATTTAAAACATAAACATTTAATTAAAACCCTTATTGTTGCACTTCTTTAACCCTGGCATTTAGCGAAATCTAGCCACTCCACAACTTCATAAAGGAAGGGAACATAGCATAGCGTTTGCTGGTACTCAAAGTAGTACTTATATATTAGCTTCATGAAGTGGGAGTTTAATAATGACTTGCTAAAAAGAACACATGACTGCCAAATGGAGATGCGAGCCAGTGGTCTGTAACTAAACTTGGGGCTGAACCACTGACGGCTAATTGGTGGCTGGCACTTAGCTTAGCGCTTTCCGACTGGAGTGCTAACGTGTTCTGGTGCTAGCTTACATATTCGTTGTCAGATGTCCAGAGTTTTAAACTGCGTGGCACCGAAATGAACACAAGGACTTTTGTTTCCTGAGGGCAGCTCTCAGCTACGCCACGGTTCACGCTGGGTAATGAGTGGAGGTGTTAAAGGTTGTGTGAAAGTTTCGGTGTAAATTCGGATTTGGAGTGATAATTTGTGATTTTGAGACTGGAAGAACAATGGAAGGTTTTACAAGTGGGGTTTGAGTGGTACTTTATAAACTTGAAGAAACCAGGGGAATATATATGGCGTCATTTGGTCTTGTAATGGATAACGGAGGCCTGTAAAGTGCACTTGACCCAGCAGTGTTCTTTTAGTATATTCTATCCTTTGAGACAAAATGTTCTTTATTTCACTAATACTTTATGTGTTTAGCTGTGGTGGGAAATACTGCAAATTTGTACTCCAGTAAAAGTACAGTTACATAGCTAATAATGTACTCAATTACAAGTACTACTGGCAAAATTGTACTTAAGTAAAAGTAAAAAGTTCACATGAAAAATACTACTCAAAGTACAAGTTACTAGTTTATAGTAACTTACTTAGTAACTTAGTTTAAAGCTGAAGTAGTTGTGAGACGGGTGTGGATTGGGACTCATATAACTTTAAATGGATTAAATTAATTAAACTCATTCATCAAATGAATTAATTCACTTATTACAGTTATATGATTAGAATTTTACTCAGTTAGGTTTAATTTTTTGAACAATTGTAAGATATGCCCCCCAAGTTTTCACTATTTTTAATTGAATGTAATCATAATATGCTCATTAGTTACTCCATAGCTAATTGGTAGCAGCCGTACTTTAAAAATGAGAGAATATTGGAATTTTTTTTTCTATGAAAAAAAATGTTTTCTACCTTGATCGACATGACATCAAAACTGTTTACTGACCACTTGAGGCTGGAAGTAAAATATTTAACATTATCTTGACAACTTAACTTACATAACTGAAAAACAAACACTGAAACAATTTTTGGAGATTAACACAAAAGAGTTATTTCTTTCAATCATCACTGAACAATCCTTAAAGATGGAATATTATGTAAAAGAGATTTTTTGAGGTTTCTACCATGTTATAACGTTCCCTCGTCAAAAACATGCCTGAAGAGGTTTAAGATGTCATCCATGCATGTTTGAGTATTTTAGCGATTGCTCCTATTCGAACCCTCTTTACGGTTAGCAGTAAGATTCTGTGGAATGCTTAGCCCACAAGCCTGCGTCACCCTTGCTCCCACATGACAATTGTCCATAAATATACAAAAGTATGACACAAAACTGTACACAACGACTTCACAAACCTGATGCGATGCGCAGTATTTCATTAGAGGGATGTATGTTGGTGAATATAGCATATTCAAAACAACAATAGGTAACATGAGAATCTAAATATGTTATGTTAGCCATTAATACCCCATAGAAGTAATATACCCCCTGAATTTGACGTCTACAAGGGTCATGAGAAAAACTGGATAAAATCTATCTGCGGCTTTAATAATTTCATATTTTGACTCACCAAATTTGAAGTGTTTTAAACTCTATATTCTTGCAATAAGTTTGTATATGTGTGTCTCTTCCCACTGCAGCGTCCCACTCAGTCCTGCTCGTCCCCATCTCCAAACTTGGAGTCTGTAACATGTGCTAATGTGTTCCCAAAGCCAAAGAATCTTGTGTTGGACTCGTGCAATCAAGCAATCTGTCTCCCTTCATGTTCAATGCGTATCCAAATATATGTACATCTATACTGCACACTCGGAGTAGCAAACTGTTCTCTGAGAAAGCTGATGCAATTTGGGGTTTAAACTTTTCACACCAACTAGCAGAAAATGTTTCGCTTTCCAACTTCGCCCATACAAGAACTAAAATATAAAAAAGGCAAAAGGGACAAACATAAGCTCTAAATCAGAATGAATTCAAAATCAAATGAAAAGAAGCTGAAGGCAGAACTAAAGCAGTAACCAGAACTAAACCAGAATTACATCAGGAATTTAGCGCAAACATTTGACTGGTGCACTATGCATATTTAACATTAAGAAATGAAAACTAGAATGACAGAATCGTTAAATAACTATAGTAAAGTTAAATCATGAAAACCAGATAGTGACGCCACGAGTCCAGTTTGCAGGTCAGATCTGTGGAGAGGTGTCCACGCTCACAGTAAGAATGCATGTTTTTTCTAGGATTTTACTTAAGTACTTTTGTTTTTTGCATATTGTCCTTATTCTGCCGCGCCCACTTTTGCCTCTAAATGCTCCAAACCGCGCGTTCTTTGTGGTGGCACTCCCAGTTAAGCGGCAATGAAATTAAAAAACAATATAAACACACCAGTAAAACCGTGCAGAAAACTCAGGCAACCACTCGTCCACCCAAACGATAAAATAGAACCAGAGCACAAATATAATGCCATATATGAAATACCCTGCATGTCTTGCAATAAAACATAAATCAGGGAAACAGGGAGGGCTTTCAGTACAAGGAAAAGGGGACATAGGACTGAATGTGAGAAGGAAACAGCGAAGGTGTGCACTTAAGCAACAAAACACAAAGCAGAACAGGAGCAATTCAAATCGGCCATTGCTGACCACTGCAAAAGAGAGAACCACATTCTGGACTGGGACGGAGCAAACATCATTGGGACAGAGGACAACAAACATCGTCACTGGATTAAGGAGGCAACTGAAATACGGAAACGTGCCCACGGGACTTTAAACCAGGACGAGGGGGCTTTTTTACTCTCGCACACCTGGGATACTGTCCTGAAGAAGTCGAACTGCAGATGGCGCTGTCGTCCTGCCTCCACCGTTAGGAAGACAATGCCAAAACCAGTTTAAATCAGCTGACCAGACACGTCACAGCAACGTCACATGATCACTCTGAAGAACACCCCTAGTGAGCAGTCGAAACTGTCAGCTCTGAAAAAAGAATCTATTAAAATAAGCGGGAACTTTGTCACAGTAAGTTTTTTTTTTTTTTTTTTTTTTTTTTTTTTTTTTTTTTTTTGTACAAGCATGGTTATTTTCACTGTTAACATTTGAGAGACCTTTGGATGATGTTGTCGAATAAACTGAAGTCGTCCGAGATTAGTAAGAACAGGTGTGATGCTTGAGTTCTAATGCAGGAGAAGTATATTTACCCTCAGTACAGGACCCAGCACCTGCAGACATGAAACTTCAACACACTGTGATAATATTTTCCATTCCAGTGCAGTCCTGTCTGGTTAGAGTCTGGTCTAGTCTAGTTATGCTTCCGTTGTAGGGAGTATTATACCGCTGATGATGTAGGCCAAGATAACAAGGGCAGATACGAGTTGTACTTCATTTACCCAAAGGTTCTCAGTTTGTGAAAAATCCTCCTTCTGTGATATCACTGCTGTCCCCATACAGCTGACCTCAAGCCACTATTTTTAGATGGGATTTGTGCTTACTAATGAGCCTCCCATTGTTTACCTTTGAGTGTGCTGTAGACAAAGCACACTTATATTTAGCAAGAAGGGTATATTTTGCTGCAATGGGTTTGCCATAAACAGTATTTTTACTTTTCTGAAATGAATTGCAGCCTATAACCCAAAATCTCTAGACAATGATCAAAATTTCTACCATTTCAAGAAAGGGCAAAAAGCACTCACCAAATTAGTATTAATCAATGTATTGTCATATATGTATATATATGTCTTTTGCATGTGACTTTGTTTTCCAATTTCTTAAAGGTGCCCTACGTAACTTTTCTGGAATACGTTTTTTCAATTACATTTCTCCACAGATCTGACGTGTAACATGGCCTTGGCCTCTTCTCCATTGAGATGGAGCAGCTTAATGCCATACTGTGGAACATTCCAGGCACAGCAAAAACGTAATGAAGAAAAGCAGGTAGCATACCCTCCACCAGAAAATTTACATATCCATCCATTTTCTTCCGCTTATCCGGGGCTTGGTCACGGGGGCAGCAGTCTAAGCAGGGACTCCCAGACTTCCCTCACCCTAGGCACTTCCTCCAGCTCCTCCGATGGGACCCCAGGGCGTTCCCAGGCCAGCCGAGAGACGTGGTCACTTCAGGGTGTCCTGGGCCCGGAAAAGTTATATACTGCACCTTTACTTATTGAAATATTTTTGCCTTAACATGAGGTGGTTTCACCGTGGATGTGTATATCATTTTTATTCCTGCCACTGGGTTACATAAATTTTAAATGTTGGGAATTTTTCACAACATTATGTATTTGTTCTCCGCAGGTTAAACCCTATAGCTATAAACGTGGCAAGCTGTCTGTCTTTTACACTGCATAAGTTATATTTTATACTTTGAAATCGCAGTTTTGTGAAAGTTGCATAATGAGCACATGTTATTTTTGATGTTGATCCGTCTGGTATTTCCTCAAATGTCTGTTACAGAGCGTGCGTGGTTCAGTGCTGCAAAAATGTCATAGAGCAGTGTGCAAAAAGTACTTTGAACACCTTGGCCTTGGTATTTCCTTTAGTATCACTTAAAAACATGCATTTTTCTAGCTTAAAAAATACCTCCTGGTTTAGCTTTGCTTTGAAAATTGTGTATAGAAAACACCAGCAGAGGGCACAGGACGTGTCTGCTAGTCCACTTTAGCGTTTTGTATCAGGCTAAAAAGATTCATGGCTAGGTCAAAGTTGCTAGGAGCACGATGGTGGCAGTTTGATCAGTCAGATTATCAGAACAGGTCTGGTTATCCATTTGCTTGTTTCTTGCGTGTGTGTGTGTCTGGATGTTTTTATGGACTCATAACTGTTTCATTGTTGGGTCTGTTGCTGTTGGTCAAATCAACAATGTTTTGCAAGACTCCGCTCAAAATGATATATTCACTTAACCCCCATCACTTAACTTTTTTTCATTTTGGGTGTTTTTATTGGACTAAAAACACAGAAAAGCCTTAGGTTCCAATTGATTAAGCCTTACTGTGAGCAGTTCTTACTTGGCCCTCCCCTTGCTTGTTTTCATATTTCTTTGGCTATAACTATAACAGACTATATCTGGCAAAAAAAAACTATTAACAAAACACAAAGGGGCAATGGAAGGAGAGGGAAGGAAGGAGAAAGGGAGTAAAACAAAAAAGGAAATGAAAGGAAAACAATTTGAAACTCACACACACACACACACACACACACACACTTACACTCCCATATAAGAACAACAGATGCCTTTCTTATCGTCCCACCCCCTTCAAACCTGGACCTATGCACTCCCTTTTCCCTCAAGTCAAAATGTCTATCGTCTTTTATTGTTTGTATGGTCTCTAATATCACAATTTAAGAATAAAAATAAAATAAAATAAAAATAAAACATAATCTATTTGTTTAGTCGACATTTCACCTTTTAAGTTTTATATTAATACACTCAAAAATACACTGAATTAACATTGTAGTAACTCACTTTGAATTACGACATTTTATACCCACTCAGTACCTTTCAAACCACCATTTTTGTTTATTTCCCTCGTAGCACAGATAGTTCTTGATTCTGGCCAGCGCATTTGGCTCCATCCCCCTCCACCCCTTCCCTCCACCCCTCCCTCACATCAGCAGCACCTCTGGCTCTTGGGGGACCTTTGGGTTGGTCTCACCGACAGATGGTCAAGGTCGAACCAAGCGCACACGGCTACATCAAACTGGAGCCAAAATACACACTCCTGCTTCCAATGTCACATCAGAGGTGATCCAGCCCCTCTCATCCTCACTTCAAACTCTTTACTTGGGGAAAAAAATGTTTGAACTAAAAAACAAATAACCAATATACAGTTAGTCCAAAATTCAGCAGACATGAAATTGATTAAAAGTCGGATCACATTTGTCTAGACTCTATGGGAGAACTGAGCAAACCTGACATTCTCCACACTGGTCCACCAGGATTCAGAGCTAAAAGTTCACCTGAATTATGTATTATTGCCAATACCAACAAGAGCTAAGTCTTTTTGAATCACAATATTTAGATGTTAGCTAGCGCTGACTCTATCCAAGTGCTATGTACATTTTCAAGATTGCTTTTTACGTTCATGTTTCATAGTTATGAGTCTGTGAAGCTACCAGAGGCCTACAGTGATAAAATACTGATCTGAATCACTGAGTATTTTGAGTTAAAGGTCCTAGTATATTAAAGTGGGACTAAACACCTAAATTCCCACAACCAAATTTCAAATAGCTGTTAAACTGGGCAGTGGAGGACTAAAGAAAAGAGTGAGGGGGTAGGAGGGTCTGGAGCTATAAGGAACAGTGTGATTGGTCTAACAGGTACCCACTCTTCAAACTCCGCCCCAGAAACACCTGGCTTTTATTAGGGGAGTCATGTGTGATGTCACCAACTACTGGAAATTGCAGAGGCCACTGGAGGAAGCAAAAATTTTAAAGTTTTTGAACAGAAAGCTGCAAATTTACTTGATGACTAGGAACAGTAGATAATGCTATTAAAACACCATATACACAGTTTAGTAGCAACACAAAGTGGGTTTAGTGTTTCCACTTTAATAATTCAGGCTCATTGAACTTCTCTTGAACATCTTTGCTTTGCATTTAGGTTAAGTTAGAATAATCGTGTCTTTAAAAAGTATTTTGCCTTGTGAAATTTCTATACAAAAGCAATGAGAAAAGAAGCAGTTGGAAGTAAAATATATGTTATTGGAGATGTAAGTTAGCTGTAGTGAATTTGAGCATTGAGTTAGATTGAGTCTGACAGGGGTGTATAATATGCACTTAAAGGAACTGTAAAATTTTTATTTCAAATCCCATAAATATTCCCAGATGCAAGGTAAACATGTTCAAATCAAATATAGCTTTTACTGGTAACCGATTTATCCTTAAATTACAAAACATGATAGCAATGTAGTTTATGTTATAACTTGCTGTTTTGGTTGTCAAGACGATTATCCAATCAGAATGAGCTTCACATTTGGGTTGCCAATTTCAATCCAGTTGGTTTAGACCTAAAAGAACTCTCTCTGATCCAAATCCCCACTACCTAAACCCTAGAACCTGCAGTCAGATCTGTGAAGAGGCAAGCCTGCAATAAAACCTGTTGTTGAATAAACTGATGATATAAAAGTTCAATACCATACTGTAGAACATTCCAGGCAAATCAACAACATCTCCACGGTGACACCAGAAAAGTTGCTTAGCGCATCTTGAAACTCACCTAGTCATTTCCAAAAACTCATATGACGTAACATTGCACCATGTAATTTGAAGCTTCCATTTCTTCCAGACAAACCCAAGTCTACTGCAACATTTCGACGCGGTGATGTAGTCTTGAGTCATTTTGCCGGGATTGTTTATTTCTAATGAGTAACTGGCACTTACATGTTTGTCTGGTCTGTTATGCGATACCTCGTGTACATCTAGCACTTGAGAAGATGGTCTGTATTTGAGCTGTATGAGAGTGAGGATGCAGGAAAATGACTGTACATGCCCATAAGTGACTCATTAGACCTTGTTTATCTGTTCAGCCGACACTCCGCTCTGAGCTACAACAGGGAGGGTCCTACAAATGGATCCCTACATAATGTCCAGATCCTGTTTCTAATTGATTAACGATTGTGTAATGAGGAAGTAGTCTGCATTATGGGTTTGTCCGCACGAGTAACTTTTTTGGGTGTTTAGTAATATTTGTGCAAAACTGTTGAGACGCACAACGCCTATATTTTACATTCACCATTGTTTGAGATGATTGGGTTTATGGTTCAGCCCCCATATTATTGTGTCTTCAGGCAAGACACTCACACTGCATTCTTCGTTCGCGGTTTGGGATACTGTATGTATGTCTATGGAGCTATGTTTAGCAGTTACCATGGTGACACAATGCACACATTAGCAAGCACAGCCTGATAAGTTTTAGGATTATCTAAAAACTCAAGAAAAATACAAAATGGATTTAAACAACACATTTTCAGGAGCCTGTGATTAATACAAGAGTTCGTGGTACAGTTTAGATGTTTGATGTTCAACAAAAAAAAGAGTCACTAGCGTAAAAACTGTTAACTTTTGCTAGCTGGCTTATGACCATAGACTGTATAAAGAAGTGGACTAAGTGAGTGTGACGTCACCCATAATGTTCGTCTCCAGTCAACTGAAGCTCAGTGAAGCAGGCATATTTGGAATTCCGACCGCGAGTATCATAGCAACCACAGAGCCAATCTGGAGCGAAGCTGTGGAAGGTAATGCCCTTTCCCGCCCGCACTGCTGACTCAGCAGGGGGGCAGAAGTGCAACCCATGAGTACTTCCTATTTGGAACGCGGCGGCTAGCATGTTAGCTATGTCCATTTATATATACAGTCTACAGTGCTGTGAAAAAGTATTTGCCCCCTTACCGATTTCTTACTTTTTCCGCACCTTTGTCATTCTTAGCCATTTCAGATCAAGCAAACTTAAATATTAGACAAAGATAACTCACAAGTCAACACAAAATGCAGTTTTAAGTGCCGATTTTTTTTTTTTTTTATGAAGGGAAAAAAAGCCACCTGAACCTACATGGCCCATGTGAAGAAGTAATTGCCCCCTAAACCTAATAACTGGTTGAACCACCCTTAGCAGCTGCAGTAACTGCGATAACTGGCAATGAGTCATTCACATCGCTGTGGAGGAATTTTGGCCCACTCTTCTTTGCAGAATTGTTTTAAATAAGCCACATTGGAGGGTTACTACTTGCTACTTGCTTATCTCCACAAAGATGTTATTTTAGTCTGGAATGTTCCACAGTATTTTTTTCAACTGCATGTGTTTTTTTGTCTGACCTGTAACTCAGCTTTGTGGCATCACCTACTTGCCCCCATGGAGATGTGGAACATTCCAGTCAAATGTATAAAATCACCGTGGAGAAGCGGAAAAAGTTGCATAGTGCACAATTTAAGACTGAACTGCAAACTAAATAATTTGATGAAAAAAGTATATTCAAATCCAATGCATATGGATACATTTGGGCGATATGATAAACCACTGCAATAGTACATACATATAATTAACTGCACCCAGATGTATGGGTATGACATGGTAGAACCATCTCTCACTTCACATGTGTTCAAATCAGTATGTAATTGTCTTTTCTAATCTTTCACATTTACCATCCTAATTAATGGTATAAATCATCTCTACACTTGCATGTCAGGCTCTCTTTGTAACCACTAGAGGCCGCCCTCGTGTGTAACTAATCACAAAGCCAAATGAAACGATCAAATTGCGCTCCCTGGTCAAATGAGCCAAAACTGATCGGGACTCTTCCCCTCACAGAGCTGTCTCTAACACATTCTGTGGGGCCATTGCTTCCTATGGTCCAGCACTGAAGACTGAAGCTGCCACTAAAACAGCAGAAATATTACAGTTGTATTAATATGTGTAGCTAATGCACCATTTGATTTGATAGTGAGCTAACAGTGTGTTTGTCACTGCTTGTATTCACGGCTCTAATGCACTGGTCCTGGGGATTTCCACAGCAAATAAGTGACATAATCTGTCCTGTCCATGACTTGTATTTTTCAGTGAAGATTTGGTGCATGCAACTGTTTTCCACAAAGCACAAACAAACTGACATACAGAAGTTAATTCAATGTATTGATTAAAACTGGAGGAGTAACAGGGTTGTTAAAAGTATTGAAAATCAGATCAGATACAATTAACAATTTAAAACTAAATATTTCTTTTGAATGGTAAAAAAGTTAACTTAACTTAACGTTGCATATAACAGCAAGCAGAAAAGCATGAATACTGTAGATAATTTGATTTGCAGCTCTTTTAATCTCAAACAAAGACAGTATATTGGAGAGTGGGATTCGAACCCTCAAGCTTCCAAGTATTGCACCACCTCCTTTTACATAATAATAACAATGTCTTACACTTGTACAGGCTTTTCAAAGTCTCTCAAAGTGCTACACTCTAGTCATTATTCATTCACTCCATACTCTGCCTCTAGTATAGTCACAGCTGCCCTGGGGCAGACTGACAGGAGGGAGGCTGCCAGTTTGCTCCATCGGCCTGTCTGACCACCACCAATCATTGACACACACACCACTTTTATACTATGCATTATGGGTGAAGTGTCTTGCCTAAGGACACAACTACAGATCTTGGTCCTCCAAATAAATACATTCTTGGCTCCAGCACACTTGAACACATACATTTTCCAGCCTGTAGCATGTTGTAAGTGATAAATGGCTGTAACCTTAGAGCAAGCCTATTACAGACACTCACTATTTCATTAAATGATAGTCTATCGGCAGAGTGGTTATCACCTGTTGTGTGGAAATGGAAAATGACATGAAGAATTGCCGCCCTGTTGTTTGGTTCAGCGTCCAGGCTCCGCTTGAAGGAGAGTGATTCAGAAGTCGTGCAGTGGGGTCTTAATAAAAACTAAACTAAAATAAAGGTTTGTACACCGTGTCCGCTGGGTCAGGAAATACAAAGTCTGATTTGTATCATGATTGTTATTACAATTATTTCCGTTTTCAACAGTTTGATCCCAAAACTGTACAATTAGATTTGGATGTGCTGATTAGAGCAGCAGTATAGGTCCTGTACCAAAGTTTGAACCATGAGTGAAGAACATGGTCTTTAAGGGGAGACACTACAGGCAAAACTCAATTTTTTTTTTTTTTTTTTGCATAAAAAGGCATCATGTTGAAACAGCAAAACTGTCCAGTCTCCACTAAAAGATGTTTTAATAATTCATTTAGTCAACCTACCTCCATAGAGTTGTATGGGACATTGTAACTTCAAAGGCTGTTACAGTATCTCAAAATACATTGTTCTCCCAATAGGGACATAAGGATCATCCCTTAAAGCAGCATCTACAAGAACCAAGATTTTGAACAAACCTACAGGAGGATTTGTTGATATCGTCCAAGAAATTCCAAGCCTGATTTATTCAAGTTTTAATACCAAAAAAGTTTTAAGCAATTTACTTTGAGAGATTTATTTTACTCAAATACTAAATAAGATATGCAAAATCCTCTCTGTATATTTTTTAGTATCTAATATGACAACAAAATGAAGCACGATACTTAAACCTGACTCCATCTATTTTTGACATTCATATGTCTCAAAGATTTGGCAGTTTTTACACATAAAGTGCCTAATTTTTATATGAAAAAACTCACGTTTATGTGAGTAAACTACAGAAGAAAATTCAACTTAATATCTCTAAAGTTATGATCTTTTCCTATTCACCTGCAGTGTCTCGGATTGATTTTCAGTTTAGAGTACTGAATATATGTACAAGCTTACACATTAAGGTTAGACAGATGATTTTCAAACTGTTACATTAGGAAATACTGTAGGTCTTCAAACTGTTACACATGACTCTACGGCAAAGGGAAGAAACTGTGAAACTTTAAATAGCCCTGGAATAACGCCACGTGTTGATCAATTACATTTGTCAAACCTAGATTGGGTGAAAAAAGCACTTGGATGACTTATAGGTCTTTTTCTATGAATGGACACTGCAGAGCTGTGCAAACGCATTTTTGTCTGATGGGGGAAATTGGATCAACTTATTATCCGCGGTATCTACACATTCCTAACCTTGCACAGCAATATGGGTTGTAGTGATATTTGTGAGTTCATAAACTCACGAGAATCCATCTTGGCATCCTTCCGCTACTGCGATAGGGCTCGCCCGCTGGTTGGCAGATCAAGGTTAGGTTAGGTCTGTGTGTGGCTCACAAAGAGGTGCCTCGTCCTCACGGTGTGTTGAGCCACAGGTGAAAGAAAAGACTACAGTATGTAGCATGTGTTTGTTTGAAGCCCATTGTCGAAATAATATCCTTGGTCAGCGGATTGCCTCTCACATGGCTTAGGGTGTGGGTGGCAGTGCATGTGAACAAGAACTGACCCAATAAAGAAGGAAACGGGCTTAAATCAAGTACGCACTGAGGCCGCTCCGCAGAGCACCTTAAGCTGTAAGCTCAGGATCCACGACAAGCCAAGGTAACAGGGAACAAAGAAAATACATTCACAACAAACAAAACCACACTCAAAATCCATTGTTGGCTCATGTGTCTGAACATAAAACATACAACATAATGTGTTTGTATTCTTTCTTTGTTTCCTAGGGCAACACTGATGCAGCTGGTTAAGCCTGTGCATAGTAACTGGAGGGCCAGTGGTTTGAATCCCAACTTTACCCAATTTGCTGAATATCTGAATAAATCTTACTCTTTGTTGTAGTATAGCAGTATCACTACTGTACATTATAACATGCATTTCACATTGATTAGAAGGTGAGCAAAAAACATAAAACTTTGGGCCCACGATACAAATGCCTTGAGTCAAAGAAAGTCAACATGAGAGAAGATGATGAAACACAACTTCAGATCAAATTCAAAAACAAACCTTCACTTGAGAACCTGGGCCTGGCTGCTTTGGAGATAGGGCTGGAATGGTGGTTTGGTCCTCTGTGCTTTTGAAGTGCCGTGGTGACAGCCTGTGGAGTGGAGGGGGCACTTTGAATCCAAAAGTGGTGATCTTGGACTGACCAGGAGCGGTGCATGATCTGAGCGTGACGCCTGGCTCATCAGGACACCGGGGGAACACAGGAGTCCAGCTGCTCTCGGGGAAAAAAGAAGAAAAAAAATCTGAAAATGTAGTAAACAGAAGCAGAAGAAGAGAGGGATTGGTGTTCGAGATATGATCGCGATGCAAGATGATGAGGACTTCAAAGGTGTAGTTAGATAGATACCTTTATTGCAGACTCATGATCCAGACTAAAAACAAATAGACAAACAATATAAAAACATACAAAAGATTAAGAGTCCCCTAACCTCTTAGGAGACAACTGTACCAGGGTTTTCACAGCTGAAAAGTAGAGTATTAGTCAACAATAAAGTCATCATGTTTCTTGAATTATTCAGAGGGCACATACATTTTACATCACATTTTTTAAAACAGCTAAGAGTGTATTAATTCTGGAGGACACAAACAGTTTACTGGCACTGGTCCATCTGAGCATCATTGTAGGCCACTCTCAGTCTCTAGGTTAGGTTTTTCACCCACAGATGTGCAGTGTAGAGCGAGGTGCAGCACTCTCTAAACAAAGTCACTTTAACTCCAACAGAACAGGAGCAAAAATGAAGTGACAGTACATTGGCCTGTGCGTACAACATACGGCACTGGAGATACATGTCCTCATCATCTGTCAGGGTATGTCCAACATATTTAACAACTTTTACAACATTTAAATTAGACAACTTAAAGTCAGTCCTCCTTAGTTTGACATTGTAGTATTACAGCTTGACCTATGAAACTGTAAGAAGCACCTCTTCACCGTTGCCACGGTAATGGACGTAAGTAGGAAATGTTTAAGGACAGGAAGACACATCCTGGCGCTTCCTAGCCCCCATCACACCAGACCTAAATTCCATTGTAACATTTATGGATTTGGATTAGACTTTTCTTAAAAGATCCACAAAGTTTCTACAAGGACGGAACAATTGACAGTCTTTCAAGAAAGAAAGAAACCTTCGATTTAATTAAATTCAGATAAATGTGTTATGACCAAGACACAAATAAAAGACACGGTTGTTTCGATGAAACAATCTCAGCTAATGACTTTCTCCTTAGAAAGAAGAGGAACCATGTAAATAGTTCATACTGTGAATATTGTGAATGTTGTTTGCGTATTGATTTGCAAATGTCATGAATATCTTTGTGTAAAACTGTGTTCATGGTTCATAATGTACATGTGAGTGGAAATTCACAGAACTCTCCTCATCCTCTAAAACCTTCACTCAACTTTAGCCAAGTCAGCACTCATGACTTCACCTCATTAGTTTAGCCGCCCCGCTGAAATCTGGGCCATTTCAACAGAAAATACACAGGCCATCTTCTGACCAAACCCCAGGAGTTCCATCCTAACCTTTGACCAGAAAGGGGAGACAGGGAGACACAGAACCCCTCCTTATCTTCTCTGCTGGACAAAGGACATCCTTGAGACAACACCCAAGAAGTTACAACTTCTTAGTTCTCTCTTTAAATTGGTGCCCATGTTTTGACATGTTTTAATCCAAATTACTGATCTGACCGAAAGCAAAGCTTTCACATTTTTCTAAATTTAAATATTTGCATTTTTGTAATCAACAGCCTTTTGATTTAATTGGCCTTACTCTGAGACCTGTGCTGCTGTTCAGAACTCATGGACACTAGAGAGGCGTCTTCTCATTTTTAAAAGGGGTTTTAGGGGGAGCCTGAGTCCAAAGAGATTTAGATCACGTGACCACCGCCCGTCTCAGCCAGTCTGATTCTTCAGACTCAACACCCTGAGGACTTCAGACCTCCACACCATCAGACCCCTGGACCTCCACTCTCCAGGTTGTATGCCACATGCACCACAGACTGGCTTAATCAAGTTAGACTCAACACATAACCTTAGATAACTCTTTAATCTTTAGTCTAGAGTAAACCACAGTCATTTGCATATTTTATATTTGAATGCTGTCTGTTTAACTTGGTCAAAAAATATTCATGAACCAAAATTTGCTTTGGTGAAAAGTGATGTTATTTCCACATATGAGTCAGTGATATGGTACAAGAATTTACAAACCTTCAGAGGTTGTTTAGTTAACTAATTAATTTAGATAATTGATTATACTGGATTGGTAATGTGTCTCAATGTTTGTTGAGTGGTGCCCTAAAACTCTTCTAGTCAAAGCCAAACAC
>KN469277.1:2580-28033 GCA_000787095.1 Periophthalmodon schlosseri
TGAAGTTTGAACTTAGTCACGCCATTGACTATAATCCCTTTACAAATAATTAAAATAAGAAATGATGTGATCTAATGGACGTGATTTTGTGTTTGTGCAGGAGCCGGAGCTCTCGTACCAGTTGTCCGTCTCTTTAGACCCTCAGCTCTTCAAACCCATCGATGGCATAGAAGTGAGCAAATCTCATGTTCTACTGTTCAGCATTATAGTCTTGGTTGACCCCTAATAGTTCAAAGGTTAGGGCTAAATGTTACCCTTCTGTTGCAGATGTCCCCTGAGCGCCCCCTTGTGTCTCCAGAGCCACAGTACATCACAGTACCACAGTATAACCCACAACCACTATACATCCCACGACCCCCGGTTGTGAGGAGCCCCATCGAGGAGACCTGTCAGGATGAAGGTAAGAGCTTCTCCATCTTATCAGACTTTAGACAGACATATTGATAGATAGATACTTTATTGATATAAATATATATACATAAATAAATTTCAAGTTTAGCAGCAGCAACATTTCCACTGCACTTCTCAGTCGCGTTTGTGAGCCAGTTAAAGGTCTCAGTGCAGCCTAACTGGTCTGGTCATGTAGGATGAGCAGATTCTGTGTCAGGGCAGTTTGAGGCGAGTAGCAGCCCTCAGGACAAAAGTGTTCATCCTCTGTGCCCTGCAGCATACAGTCAGCCTCCAGGGAAGCCAAGTGGATTCTGAAGACACAATAGCTCTTTTCTTAAGCCGCGTACTCTGCTCTGTTTTTGCGATTGGTGAGAGACGGGGCATTCTTTCAAAGAGTTTCCTCCAAACGGTCTTCCAGTGCATTTCAGAGAAACTTCTTTTACCTGAGATAAATAACAGTTAATGCTTCACTTGTTGATTCTGCAGAAATCCACATTGTTAGTCCTCAGCTTTATTTTTTTTCCATTTTTATTTGCGTAAACCATCATGAACAAACTATGTGTCTCTCTGATTGGTTAATCTGCCTGTCAGTCATGCCGAACTGAGACAGAATATGGTTCCAGCCCCCCATGTCTCTGCAAAGTTTTGTTAAGTGTGTGATTTTTTTTTTTCAGGTAGCCACAAAAGCAGGTAGCCACAAAAGCAGCCAACCACTATTGACATGGCAATAACTCAACCATCACCAACCATCTGCTTGTCTCCTTGGTGACTGTATTGCTTTGCTGGGAATTGTATACTGTATGTAAGATAGAATTAATGCCATATGCCGCATGGCATTAAATCTATCTTGTATTTATTTTATTGCAGACTTTTTATGGCTAAAACATATCTCCATGGAGATGGATAAGTTTAATTACAACATTCCAGGCAAAGCAGTAACATCTCCATAGAGACAAGCAGGTGACGGATCCTCTACTCAGACATACAAAGACTTGCTACATTGCAGACATTTGGCTTCTCAAACCTTGAATGTTTTCTCACATTGAAATCTTCAAACCTCCATTGGTTTATTCTTAGATTTGCTGAAAATGGGGTGTGACAAATCTATTGAGGATTCAAGTTTCCTGATTGAATGTTGTGATCTGAACTGTGATTTAGTCTGTGCAGAGGAGGAGGAGGCAGAGGAGGAGGAGGTGGTGGTAGAGGAGGAAGAGGAGGAGAGGATCCCTCATGTACAGATCACCCCTCTCCCGTCAGCCACTCCACCAGAACCCCCAAAGTACTGCTGCGACGTGTGCGGGCGCTCGTTCCCCAGCGGTGGTGGACTCAAGCGCCACTCCCGCACTCACACAGGGGAGCGGCCCTTTGTCTGCTCAATCTGCGGCCGCGGCTTCAACCAGATCGGCAACCTCAAAACACACTACAAAGTCCATCTGGGTGAGGTCTTTTACATTCAATTAATCAGTCAATATCACTTTATTTGTCCCGAGGGGCAATTTAAGCACCATTGAGCACTAAAAGACAATAATAATAGAAAGCTCAAACAAAAGTCTCAACAGGCAGGATCACCAGATCCTGTGTCAGGGCAGATTGAGGGGAGTAACAGCCCTCAGGACAAAATTGTCCCTCCTCCGTGTCCTCTCCTCAGAGTGCTCTGTGTCCTGAAGCATCACAGCAGTGTCTAGGGTGAGCCAGGTGAACTCTGGAGACACAACAGGAAAGCCTCCTCGCTCTGTTGTTTTGGTTGGTGATGAGACAGGCCACTCCCTCTGAAGTGTCCTCAGTGTCAGCATCATATTTGGTGTAGAGCCTGTTGCATTATTGTAAAAAGTGTGCAGCATTTCAAAGCTAGCTGGTTAGTATAGCTAGCTCCATTCAGGGTTGCCATGGATACAGGAAAAACAAACTGCTCAAATCACACAATCCAATAGTCCTTAACTTCCGCCCTTTGAACTGCATATGTTGCCCTTCTTAGTTGGTCAAAATATTAAGTTAAAAATTTAAGATAAAAATTTTAACAGTTTAAAAACTGCTCAGTGTGCCAGCCAGCCACAAGAGCAGCCAGCCACGACCATGGCAACCACAGAATCTTCAATGGTGTTAACGTGACATATTGTGCATATTGCGAAAAACATACCTGTAGTAGACATTTCTGTCAACAGGACTAAGTTTTAAAAGGGCATATGTTTGTCCACTCATTCGAGAGGCTTCTTCAGTTCTGAAAGGGCCCTGCTGCCTTATATCTGTCTGAAGAGAGGAGCTAGCTAACGACAAAAAATTAGCACAACCTAGTTATATATAGTAAGGAATATCTGTTAAGTCAATTGAACTACCCTAAAGTGTATAAAATATGCAAAATATGACTCAGGTGACGGTTCACACCTTAGGGTAGTCAATGAACTTAACCTTACTGTAAACAACTAGGGTGTGTTAGTTTTAGGGTAGTTGGCTCCTCTCTTCAGATAGATAAAAGGCAGTGACTTACAGAACCCTGTCAGAACTGAAGAAGCTGCTTAGATGAGTGGCGACATATGAACTTTTGTTCAGTTGACAGAATTCTACACCAGAAAATTGAATTTGGATTAAGTAATCCCAGTCCCGTGGTTAACAAAAACAATGTATTACTTTATCAACTGAATCAACCCAGCTTTCTCTTCCATGTTTTCCCAAATACTTTATCAATTATTACGGATAAGATCTATAAATGTTATATTGTATTATATCCTATTTTTGCCAATTTAGTTTAAATGTTTGTAATCAGTCGTTTTGAAGTCACTGTGGTTTAATGGTGTTGGCACATCTGCCAGAAACTATTACACATGCACCAATATACACAAATAGGCCATGGGCATAGACTGTTGTCATGCTCTGCGACTAAAATGCCTGACAGGTAACCGAGCAGACGTGACACAGAAAGTCAGGTAAACACTGCCCTCTGCTGGCAACACAAAATTGTAAGATTGTTGAAATCTTTGTTTTTTAAAAAAAAAAATTTATTACACATTAAAATATATTTGAAAATGACTCATTAACATTTATCCAATATCTTCACAGTAGGATGATTTGGGTGTATTCACTACTGACCCTACAATACCCTACTTCAGTGTAGTGTTGTCATGATACTAAAATTTCAAACTTGATTTTGATACTAAGGAACTCAGTACTTGATACCGAGTACTGAGTTAGCACAATGAAGTAGTAGAATGTAATTCTCATATACAAAATAATAGTACTTTCTTTATCTTAGCATGAGGTGATTTTCAACAAACAAGGTGAGTTTGACTAACTGAAAAACAGTTGACTATTGCTAGCTACTTGTGATTGTAATGTTATTCGCAAGGGACAAAACGGCACAAATCAGCACACCTGTTGTAATTCCAACTAAACCATTTCTTTATGGTCAGATTGTGTTAAAATAAAGCTCAGATTAAAGTATAACTTGAGTAACAGAGCGTCAGACAAAGCAGTGCCTACAGTTAGCTTCACATCCCCAGGGAATGTTGAGGACATCAGCTGCAAAGTATCAATATTGTACTGTTTGTATTTGTAGGTAAAAAAGCCTCCGTAGACTTCGGCAGCGTGAGTGCCATCATGAACATGTCTGCGCTCCCGAAGCCCTCCCCGCCCGAACCTAAGCCCCCGCACAATCCCTCCACTCTGGACGCTGAGATCTTCTTCTGCCGCCGCTGCTCCATCGAGTTTGAGGAGAAGGACCAACTGGAGGCGCACATGAGGATCCACATCAAGCCCAAGCCCTACTCCTGCCCCGATTGCGGCAAGAAGTTCATCACAGAAAAGTACGTGGCAGTGCACCGGAGGATCCACACGGGGGAGCGGCCGTACCAGTGCTCAGAGTGTGACCACGCCTTTACCACCATGAACAACCTGAAGACTCACATGACTCTGCACACCGGGGAGAGGCCCTTCAGGTACCGCGGCTCTCCTTTATTACCATGTCAAAGTGAATGCCCCAGTACAGAAATGGTTATGGGCTGATTCACCTATTTTACGCCATTTTCTGATCTATGTTATAATGTTGTTTCCTCATCAAAAACATGCCTGGACTTTGTGTTTTGTTTCATTCATACACATTTATCACACAAACCCTGCATATTTAGGCTGAGCTCTTCTCTCAAACAGAAAACACTGTTCCACCTTGTGTCATGTGGTAATGCAGAAAGTGCTCCACTGTGTTTTTAAACTCCATACACCTTCATTAGAATCAAATGAATAATTTCAGCCAGTAAAGGTAAAAAGGTAGCTGTTAACTTGCAAACTACCTCTTCATTACATCACAAGGTGGAACAGAGCATTTTGAGCTTTGCAGATGTAGATAGACTAATAATAGGATTTCTCAAACATGCGTGAATGAAACAAAAACACAGCTCCAGATATGTTTTTGATGAGGTAACAGCATTATAACATAGTTTAAAGCTCACAAGAGTCCATTTTGTGTAATATAGGACCGAATGAAACAAAACACAGCTCCAGATATGTTTTTGATGAGGTAACAGCATTATAACATAGTTTAAAGCTCACAAGAGTCCATTTTGTGTAATATAGGACCTTTAATGATGCTTTCTACTTTATTGGTCATGGTCATACTTCATTGTGATTGGATGAGTCACTCAAAGTGTGAACTATCAAAAGTATGGCATAACTTAAGTTAGGAAATGTAGTTATTCCCCCATAGAGTATATTGTAAAATCAGCACTATGTGACCCACAGACTATAATGGACATAGCTAACCTGCTGCTAACCCGCCGCATTCTAGATAGGGAGTGAGCATGGGCGCGCTTCCGGCTCCATAGACTCTGGATCCAAATCACTTTCTATTGAAAAGTCATTGACCCTCTCTCCATAACTGCTGCAGTGAGCCTCGTCATTTCGGTCTTAAAATGTTTGTATTAAACCTGCTCTACATGATCCTGGTGTTTTTATTTTGCTATTTTGTCCATAAATCAGGGTGAACATTAATAACAAACCTATCAGGTGCCTTCTTTTGCCGAGGTTGCTCCCGCTAACGTTAGCAACAGGTTTGATTGACAGCGTAACTAAGCTAAACCAGCGTTGCGGCCAGGAAGGGGCGTTACCTTCAACGGCTCTGGCCCTTTGGTTGCTATGATACTCGCTGTTGGAATGCCAAATATGGACCCGGGCTCCAAATTTGTCCCTATAACTGCTAGACTCAATGAGCTTCATTTGACTGGAGCCAAACACTAGTCCACTTCTTTAGTCTATGGTGTGACCCTGTGCACTGTCTAAATCTAATAATAAAGGATAAAGCATTATAACATACATCAAAAATGTGCATAATACTGGCCCATTTATCTATGTTCGTGGGAAACCCTGGCAGTCCACACCTGCTTCTCTTCAGCGTCTGAATAAAAGCTGTTCTGGAGAGGTGCTGTGTTGTAAGAGCGAGAAAGTGGTTACATTTAAATACCTACTTCCTGGTTTTGCGGTTTGAAAATCAGGTAATGCAGCTTTAAAGGACTCATATTAGGAGAAACTGCCTTTTGAAGCGTTTCACACTGTTGATACACTTGTTTTAAGTCCTGACTAGGGTTGTCAAAAGTATAGAAAATCAGATACTAATTGATGTCTGTGTAATCCCTCAGTCGTCCAGGTCTGATCCATAGTAAAAGCTAAAAGTTAAATCTATCAACCGGACAAAAAAAGAGTGAAGACGTTTCGCTGCTCATCCAAGCCGTTAGTGAAGGAGCTAATTACACTGACCAGTGTAGTGAGCTCCTCCCTTCAGTTAGATATAAGGCAGTGTCCACCAGCAATCTGACCAGAACGGCTTGGATGAGCAGTGAAACGTCTTCACTCTTAGAACTTTTTGTCCGGTTGACAGATTTAACTTTTAGCTTTTCTATAGATACTAATCGTCCTTTATAACTAGTATCGAAACTACACTCATTTGAGCAGATATCAATACTAAAAAAGTACCATTCACAGGATAGAAATTAATCTTTCCTGAATAGCTTTAGAAAGATCTTGAGCTGTATCAGAACAAGTATAAGACCCATAGACTAGTACACGCCCATGGACCACTATGGAACCTACTGAACGACTGAGGGATTACACAGATATAAGACCATTTAATGTTGAGTATCATTCTATTGTCTAAATAAAGAGTGTTTTTAATTAGTTTGAAATTTTAGTATGGTAACAACACTAGTATTGACTGCTTCATTTCAGATAGATTTTATGGGAGCATGGTGGCACAAATAGAGTTGACTTGTATAAGCCTTATACAACACTTATACAAGCATGATATTTATATATTTTTTTGCATTATTCCAATGTATGGTCCAGGCAGGTTGTTTTTAGACTAAGTGGGTGAATTCTCACTATGGGGATGGCATATTTAGGCTGTGTTCTTCTCTCAAACTGAAAACACTCTTTTCCACCCTGTGATGTCATCAAGTGATAATACAGGAAGTGCTCCCCTGTTTTTTTTTGTTTTTGTTTTTTTTAATACATACACTTTCACTAGAGTCATTGAATAATTTGCAGCCCTGGAATTGCCAAATTTTGAAGCTACAGCCATTGTTTTAGCCTCGCTGAAACTACTTAACTCTTCTTTACACCAAAAGAAATTGTAAACTTTGTGTGGCAATTTCCACTGAACCTGACTACAAAGTTGTTGACCTTTTCCGTACGATGAAAATATTTTTTAAAAAGGTAACAACTTAGAATTATTCTAGTGTATTGTAGAGTAAATCAGTTCAATAGAAGCGAAAATTAGCTGCTAACTTTAAAACTACCACTTGATGACACCACAAGGTGGAACAGAGCATTTTGAGCTTTGGGAATATAGACATCCTAATAATCCAGGATTGCTCAGACATGTGTGAATGAAACAAAGCACAACTCCAGGTTTGTTGAGAACGTAACAACATTCTAGCACTGCTAAAATCCCACATAAGTCAATTTTGCATAATATAGGACCTTTTAAAATTATAAAATGAAAAATATCAGTGGTTTAAAACAGAGTGACATGACATTTAAAATCATTATAAATCTAATTGTAATGTTTTGTTTTGTTTTTTTTCTCCTTTCAGCTGCTCCTTCTGTGACAAGAGCTTTCGGGTGAAGACCCACCTGAACAAACACTACGAGGTTCACCTGAAGACGCGACCGTACATCTGCTCCGTGTGTGGGAAGGCCTACACCCGCGCAGAAGGGCTGACGGAGCACTTCAGGCTGCACACTGGAGAGAGACCCTACGTGTGCGCCCAGTGCGGCAAGAGCTTCAGCTACCGTCAGGGTCTGCTGCAGCACAACCGCACCCACGCAGGCAAACGCATGGGCCCACATCGCCAGCTGGGCCGACCGAAGGAGCAGCCCAGCCCCGACTCATGAACTACTAAGAGCACCCTGTCGCTCTCATATGGAAAAGACATGTAAACGGTCCTATAGAATACTCTGCCTGGCCAAAAAGGACGCACTGTACAAAAGAATATTCACGTGAGTTAAAGGTCCCGTATTACGTAAACTGGACTCTTGTGAGGTTTGAGCCATGTTATAGTGTTGTTTCCTCATCAAAAACATATCTGGAGTTGTGTTTTGTTGCACAGGATTACCCTTGTCTCAGTAATCCTTTATTTATGGGCTATCTACATCTTCCAAGCTCAAAATGCTCTGGTCCACCTTGTGTTGTCATGAAGCGGTAGTTCTCAAGTTAACTTTTTACCTTTAGTTCATTAGAGTTAAGCAATTCCAGGGCTGAAATTAGCCAAATGATCCTAGCGAAGGTGTATGGAGTTTAAAAACACAGTGGAGCACTTCCTGTATTGCCACATGACATCACAAGGTGGAACAGAATCTTTTCTGTTTGAGAAGAATGAAACAAAACACAACTCCAGGTATGTTTGTGATGAGGAAACAACATCATGACAGAGATCAGAAAATAGCGTAACATGGGCCCTTTAAGATTGCTTTAATTTAGAATGGTAATCTTTTGTTGTCATTTTGACTAGTTTGCATTTGTTAAGTGAGTCTGACTTTAAATATTTTTATCTAATTTTAAGAAGAAAAAAGTGGAGTATGATTTTCACTGAAATTGTTAACTATATAAGTCAAACGTGTGTAGATCTTGAAGACTTTGGGGAGCACCTCCTGATGTAACAAAACAAATGGATGAGATACTCCCAATAGAAAATGACTTCTATTATTTATTCAAAATGGATTCATGGAATAACTTGGTCCCAGTATATTCGGGTAACCAGCTGACCTCGTTCCAATGGGAGAGTCTTACCTATTTGCTCAGTTAACCCCTGTGCCTTGTTTATATGCTGTTATTATTGTCATATTAATGTGCTACATATAACTTTGTTTTATTGGTAAAAAAAACGTTAGGTAAGCCTTATCTTTAACAGTGTATGTTTGTCCATGTGTATTTTCTGTTCATTATTTATAAACACGTAAACACACCTTACCTTCACCCAGTCTCTTTTTGCTGCAGTTTGATTTGACTTCAGGCCCCAGAGAAAAACCCGAACAACCATAAATCGTGTTCACAGTGACGACATTTATTGGTGCCACTGTGGCACCTGCAGTTTCTGTGGCCATCCACACAGGAGACCAGAGCATTTGCCCGGGCCTACACTGCTCATCTTTGAACCTTTTTGTTTAGTTTGGGGTCCAGCTATTTTGCAGATGTCATCTTTACAGGAGCACAGCACTATCTGATCCGAAGAGTATAGGATTGTAATCATTAACCCAGTTCGTTGCATTACATTCCTGGCTTTTAAAGGAACTGCATGTAATTTCATAAACTTGACCTGTGTCCTGAGATACGAGGTAAACATGTTAAAAGCAAACATAGCTTTTACTGGTAACAATTGTAATGCTGATTTATTCTTAATTACAAAAACATTGGACATGATGTCCCTTTTATTTATGTTATAATTTGGTGTTTTGGTTCTCAAGATGATTATCCAATCAGAAAGCAGAATGAGACTCTATATAATGAGAATGAGAAACTCTTGTGTCCTATATCTGCAGGTTAAGTCAAGTGGTGATTGTAGTAGCTTTAAAAAAAAACAAACGGTGAGAATACAGGCTACATACAGTTCCTTTAAAGAGTAAACTTATCCATTGTTTTATATTAGGTTACTTATTAAAATTTTTAATATTGTTCATCTGTGGTTGAACTTTATTTTATATTAAAATCACACTATCCATCTTTTTAAATCACACTTAATTTTCATCTTGAGAAGATTTATTATTATTATTAATTATTCATATTATTACAGCTATAATACTGTGCAATAAACTCAGGATGGTGAAGCTCTTTCTGTATCGCTGGTTAGCCGGAAGTAGTTTTAGTAACACGTGTGGACTTTACAGAGCCACAAAGGTGTTCGGTGGTCTGCCGCTGCCCACCTGCCGTCCTCCCCGGTCCTCCCCGGTGCTCCCGGTCCGTATCCGTATCCGGTCCGTATCCGGCTCTCTTGTGGTACAGGCGCAGACTGGTCACCGTCCGGGCTGGAGCAGTCTGTCGGCTCGGGTTAGTTCTGGATGTGTAGGCTGGGTGATGTGGCGTCGCGGCTGCGCCTCCAGAGGTCAGTGCTGAGGTTGGTCCGAGCCCATTGTCTGAGCGGAGCTAGCCCCGAGCTGTCCACTCAGCAGACGGTCTCCGTGCACTCGTCTCCCGGGCTTTAGTACACCGGTCCGGCCTCTGCCCCTCTCCGTCCAGGGCTCTTAATTAGCTCTAGTAGCTGCGGAGCTAGCTGTGGGCTAACGGCTAACGAGCACAGAGCCATGTCCGGGCTAACAGGCTAATCCCAGTGCACACAGCCCGAGCTGGTCCAGAGCTGGTCTCGCCGCGGACACGTCCAGCTGCTCCGGCCCGGGCCCCGGCTTCAGGACCCGGCTCCAGGTCCGACTCCGCACCGCTGGAGCTGTATGCGATGAGAAAGAGCTCACCTGAAACACACAACAGGTTCGTAAGGCGCTGGCCCTTTTCTTCTGTCAAATACTATCAGTGCTAATAAGGCACAATCTAGCCATTCTGGCTAATTATAATTGTAGAGTGTTTTGTGTAACCGTGTGTTCCCCTCCATTATTTCCACACCCCCACCCTATCGTGGGCTTTCATTATTCAGCGTGTGCCATTTCGGCTCTGCCGTAGTGTCCTTGAGCAGGACATCAGGGCCCTCGGGCTGCAGCTCTGAATGGGTTATGTGCACATAAAGCAGACCGTGACCGGGTTACACGCCATACACTTGTTATGAGTGCAGCAGTGTGCACAGGCACATAGAGCACTGTATCTGAGCCTGCATCATGTGGGTGAGTGGATGGTCAACAGTATTGTTCAGTATATTCACGAGATGCGTGTTGTTTACAGGGTAGACTCACAGCATCGGTGTATTCTTGGCCTGCTTGATATGGCCAATTGTGTGTGATCCTTTTCACCTCTGACACATTTTGTACATGCCATTGTGATCATATATTTGATGTTTATCAGATGTGAAATTCATTTGTGGTTCTTTTCAGGAAGTGGAAAGATGGGTTCTGAAAATCCAGATGAGCACGGGCCGACAATTGACCTGGGTCAGGATGAGCTACACGTTGGAGGTTTGATCAATTCAGATGGAGAAGAGATGGACTTCTCTGAGCCCAGTCAGTCCTCTGCACATGTGCTTGTTGTAATGACAGTACTGAGTTTGTGATGATGACCATGTTCTTGTGTCTCTCCCAGAAGACGGCAGCGAGTCCATGTTTGGCCAGGGGCAGGATGAGCGGCCGCAGTCTGACACCCTCTGTCCTGTGTGTGGGAAAGACTTCCAGTATGCGTCCAAACTGCAGCGGCACCTCCGCACGCACTCCGGAGAGCGGCCCTTTCCCTGCTCCTACTGCGGCAAACCTTTCACCGAGAAGGGCCTGCTCATGGTGCACGAGCGCCTGCACACGGGAGAGAAGCCCTTCCCCTGCAGCTACTGTGACAAAAGGTCTGTCTTGCAGCTTACATGTTTACTAAGGCATGGGTGACCAAACATTTGAGGCCGACCCCCAAAATAACCATGTAATTGGGTCGGGACCCCCCACTGTACAATGAAAATGATGGTGGCATAAATGTAAACTTAAAACACATGTTAAATCAGGGTTGACGGTGTTTATTTAAATAGTGATTAGACTCAATTTCATTAAAATATGCTGTTGCATACAAAAAAATGATTAAATACATAATGTCATAATTTTAATTTTTAATTTATATCTTGAAATCCTCTCGTGACCCTCAGCCATAGACCGTATATAGATAACCTACTAGCCACAACATTTCAAATAGGAAGTGGGCATGAGTCACTCCAATTCACTTTCTATTGAAAAACTGTCACCTCTCTCTCTCTCTCTCTCCTCTCTCTCTTCTCTCTCTCTCTCTCTCTCTCTCTCTCTAACTGCTGCTGCCAGACTCTTCATTTTGGTCTTAAAATGATCCTGGTGGTTTTATTTTGCTATTTTGTCCCTAAATCAAGATATGAACATTAATAACAGACCAATGAGGCGCCTTCTTTCCGAGGTTGCTCTTGTTAGTGTTGACAACAGATTTGATTGACAGCGTTGCTAAGCATTCGCCCCCTGCCAAACAAAGAGTGCAGGTGGGAAGGGGTGTGCATCTTCAATACTCTCACTCCTGATTGGCTCTGTGGTTGCTATGATACTTGTGGTCAGAATTCCAAATATGGAACTTGGCTCCAAATTAGCCCCTATAACTGCTAGCCTTGATTGGCTTCATTTGGCTGGAGCTGAATGCTGTGGATGACATCACACCCCCCCAGTCCACTTCTTTATACAGCCTATGCCCCCCAGCTCACGATGTCTCATGACCCATACTTTGGGAACCACTGTACTAAGGCTCAAAGTACTGAGCCAAATTTCACAGCCTGCTGCTCAGACGTGTGCCCCTGACAGTGACTAATCCTGTGAGTGTGTGCGTGCGTGTTTGCAGGTTCACCAGTCAGGGGGAGATGAAGCTCCATGAGCGCACCCACACAGGGGAACGGCCCTACAGCTGCCGCCTGTGCGTCAAGAGCTTCTCCAGGCACTGGCACCTGAAGAGCCACCTAGAGGCCATGCACGCCCATGTGGTGGAGGGCTTCATCCGCAAGAAGTTTCCTTGCTCCCAGTGCGACAAGAGCTGTAATTCTGCGGCCGAGCTCCGGGACCACCAGAGGACCCACACTGGGGAGCGGCCATACCAGTGCTCCTTCTGTGACAAAGCCTTCGCTCTGGCAGGTGAGAGCGCTGCGTTTGTCCAATGTCCACTACCTCTTAAGAAGTGCTCTGGAGTAGAAACACAGAAAAGATGACACAATATTGAATCATTCATTACAGGCACCAGAACACATATGTCCATTACTGTACCGTCATTGGAAAGGAAGGGGTTAAGGCTTGTTTTCCTCCGCAGATCCTGGAGGAAAATGACTATATAGACAGAGGGTTACTACAACCCCCAGACTCATCACACATCTCACACTCTCAAATGTTCTGGCTCTTTAGGCACCCTGGTTCGACACGAGCGTCTACACACGGGCATCACGCCGTACCACTGCACAGAGTGTGGGAAGACCTTCTCTCAGCAGTGGACCCTCACCACCCATATGCGCACCCACAACGGGGACCGGCCCTACAAGTGCTCTCACTGCGACAAGTCCTTCGTGACCCCCGGGGAGCTGCGCAGACACAGCCACATTCACTCCGACGACCGCCCTCACGAGTGCCCCGAGTGTGGGAGGCACTTCAAACTGGCACAAACCCTCCGCAACCATATCAGGACCTGTCACCGCAAGCCCGGCCAGGAGAGTGCTCAGGAAAGGGGGCACAACTCAGGGCGGGTCCCCACAACTGTAGGTCCTACTGCTGACCGCAAAATGGCTAACCAGCGTACATCTAACCGGGCTCCAACTAACCGGGCTGCAGATGTCCATTCCACTGCTGCTGACCAGGTGAGCCCTAGCCACACTGTGACCACACAGATGAATTGGGCCTATCCACAACGATAATGCATGTTTCAACCAGGCACATATGGCGTTCTGGGGTCTAAAAATAGGTTGAAGGTCAGAGAATTGATTCCCGCTCGGACCAAGTTCTATCCTTAGGCAAGACACTTTACCCACATTGCCTACTTTTAATGTGGTGGGAGTGAGTGGGGATGGTGCAGATTGGCAGCCTCGCTTCTGTCAGTCAGCAGAGCTCGGCTCCGTGAGACACTGACGTCACCCAGACATAACTCGTGTTTTCTTAATGAATAAAATCTAAATCGTATCTGAATTATACTCGTAACCATAAGGCTTTTCAGTCAGCTTTTTCTGCATTATTTCACTTCTTTGTGCCCCTACACCACTTTTTAACCTCTTTTTATGTAATGCAGTGAGTTTGATGCATTATGCTTTGGAAATATAATATTTTCGATCTTTATACTCGAGTGCCGTGCATCGTAAACAAGTAACATGCATTGCAAAACAAAGCGCAAATGCTACAGCTATCGCCTCAACATACAAAGTTGCCATAACTGGAAAAATGGCGGTTTATCACAAGATCAAGTCAGCATTGGTGATTATTTTGTTTATATCTGCTTTTTGCAGTCTTGTTTTTGCCTGGCTCTGTTCTCTCTTGTCCAATCATCTCGTTTGGTAGTTAACCACACCTGGAGCTGTACCATACCGGCTCCAAACCCCTCTGGGTGCTAGTACCCTCCAGGGTTCACTTAAGACGGTGGAGACACTTGCGGCCCATGCCGATCGGGTCCAAAGTGAACCAGTGGAAACAAGGCTAAAGATCTCTTCTGTTCTGTTTGTCCAGCCGGTCCACCGTCCAAGGGTTCCACAGACCCCCTCCCTAGCAGTAGGCCCCCCTCCTCACGCTGACCCCCAGAGTGAGGCGGAGTCCCCGGAGCACCTGGACCACAGCTCTAGTCCTGTCAGTGTGGTGGTGAAGGAGGAGGAGGAGGAGACACCTCTCTGTGGTAACTGCACTTTATATAACCCAGACCACAGTATAAAAGTCCTCACTCTTTTTGTTTAGTTTGAGTAATCCTGCATGTTTAGTCCATTTACTTCTCCAGAGTTTAGGTCATGTGGTCATTTTTGAAGCTCCAACGCCTAAATACTAGGGCTGGGACAAGACACAATTTCTACAAGAACATACAAGATATAAGATTAGGTCGATAAGAACAAGACAAGATGAGATTTTGACATCCTTTATAATAAATAAATGGTACGATCCAGCTCACATAAAAAAAAATAAATAAAATGGTTTGTTGTCATTGTAGCACTGCTTTTTGTAACTACAACTTGTCAAGAAATGTTACTCCCCAGCACTTAACCCTTTTGTCTAATCCAAATATAAACACATGGAGATAAAAATCTCACAAGATCATTCTCCTCATGTGTGCGCAATCTTGTGGCACGAGATCTTGTCCCATTCCTTCTTATGCCTCATTGGAAATGGAGGTGATGTTTTGGAAAGTATGTTATCCAAAGGCAGACATTATTTTAAGAAAATGTGAAATACTTAGCCCAAGGTGACCAAAGGCATGTTTAAGAGAATTAAAGAATCCATAATGTGTTTTTAAGTGGCCCTACGTCTGCCAACAAGTCTAAAGGATCAGCATGTCTGGGGTCTGATGTTTCTGTCAATAATACTATTATTGTAACATGATTGAAAATGAAGTCATATTACGCCCCATTCTTCACATGAACTGTATTCTACATATAGAGTATGTGCTAAGGAATGTGATTGTTCTCCAGCTGTAGGAGCGTCCAGGAGGGAGCAGCAGCCCCAGAGGGACAGTTCACATGAAGCCGTGAGAAAGCCTCCAAAGAAACGCAAAGTCAAGGTCCGAGTGAAGAAGGAGAAGGAGGAGGAGGAGCCCATGAACTGTGAGTCTACCACTCAGGCCAAATGTTTAGGTACAGTAGGGGGGATTTGTACATTTTGTCAAGTTAGTCAACTTTTCTTTATATTTTGATGGATGTTGGCTAATTATATTCAAATCAAATGGGAATTCTCATAGGAAGAATGATAAATCATAACTAAATTAGATGGAGACCCAAAGACATCAGCACCATGCTAGCTTTGCCAAAAGAACACTGACTCATGAGGAGGGGTCTTATGCCGCATTCAGACCGTGGCGTCAGGGCGTCGGGTTTACATGCAGAGTTTAAGGGGGACGCACGTGTAGGCTGGTCTAATGCTCCAGGCGTTTGAGTTGAAAAATCTGAACTTTCGGCAAAATTTGCCGAAATTTGCGTCTGCCCTCAAATACAAAGGCGTCCAACTAAGAGGCGTTTGGTGCGATTTTGACGCAGCGGTCTGAACGCAGCATTACAATGAGACCTGACCGGCTCTGTGCTCCCTCTGTAGTGTCCATGGTGAACTCTGCTAAAGTGAAAAGGGGGAAGTGCCCGGGCATGCCCTCAAAGCAGGAGGAGCTGGATGACCCGTCCAAGAGCCCGTTCTGCTGCGGTCTGTGTGGGCGAGACTGTCGGAAGATGTCCGCTCTGCAAGTGCACATGCGCATCCACTCAGGAGAGAAGCCCTACTGCTGCTCCTACTGCGGTAAACAGTTCACCCAGAGAGGCCAGCTCACCGGGCACCTGAAGATCCACACCGGGGAGCGGCCTTTCACCTGCCCCGACTGTGGAAAGAGCTTTGCCCACTCCGGAGCCATGAACCGACACCGACTCACCCACACTGGAGAGAGGCCCTACCACTGCCAAGTGTGCCCACGCACCTTCAACCAGTCCGGCCGCCTGCGCGAACACGAGAAGATCCACAGTGGGGAGAAGTTTGACTGCCCGCAGTGTGGTAAGGACTGGCTGATTTCACATCTCAGAGGGGGGCACGAGCCGGTGTTATAATAGTCATGATTGCTTAGCACACTGAACAACAGAACAAGCAATCCTTAGTGTCCTTCCCTTCCTTTCCAGATTGGGATCATCCATCATAAGGTGAACCTTTTGGGGGATATCATCATGTGTGTGACTGTGAGCACTACCACCTCATACTGCTGATACACCACACATAGAGCAGCCCATTCAACTGGCAGTCTGCACCAAATCTGGCCCAACTTTGATCTGCTCCGCGACTACTTTTTCTGATCCAAATGTCCCACCATCAGTGGGAGTGCAGAGGCGCATCATCCACTTTGCATTGTGCTGCAGGAACACGCATTACTCAGGCTGCCCTGAGTGTGGCTTGTTTTCCTGGTTAACACTTCATGGAGTAATAAGAACACATCTTCTAGCACTGGCCAAGGCACTTCTCTCCTACCCCCCTCTCCCCTGTCATCCTCCTCAAAGGACACGTTATCGGCATATCCATGCGCGTCCACACACAAGCTCATACACGAGCTCCACGCACGGCTCGGTGCTGCCCCGACAGCCCGGTTCAGCCTGCGCTGCACTGCTCAGCGGCGTTAATGCACAGGACGCTGCTTGGAGCTCCCCTTTACCCGGGGCTGCTCACCCCTCCCCCCTCCCTGCGGACACTCCCGTGTATGCTACTGTGGTCTGGATCTCCCTTGTATTCACTGCCTATACAGCGCCATTTAAGTGTGGGCATTTGGAGACGAGGGGATCAAATAACAGAGGAGGAGGCAGAGGAAAGCAGGAACAGAGCTCATAGTCAGCACAGAGCCTAAAAACACATCCTCATGTTTTATCAAAGGCATGGTTAAGCCTCATTGTATTGCTTAGTAACTTGATAATTGCTCAACTGCTTATTATGCTGTGCAGAAAATGAAAGAATATCACTGTATAAAGTTTTTTTACTCTGTTTAATGATACATTTGTGTATGGGCCTATATTCTTTGTTAAAAAATAAAACATAATATCACCTATTTATAGTCCACATTATGCTAATTTGTCAATCATGATATTTGCCAGTCTGCCCCCCCTGAAAAGCCCTGCTAACAGTCAGTATTCTTTTGAGTGAATGCTTACTCGTAGTAGTAGTTGGCATTTATTTTTAAAAAATGGTTGTAATTCTTGAGTGACATTTCTAACCATGACTGACGATGCTTGTGACTTGCCCAGGTAAGACGTTCACCCGCGCGTCCAGCCTGAAGAACCATGTGCGTCTGCACACGGGCGAGCGGCCCTACATGTGTGACCTGTGTGGGATGGGCTTCACCCGCTCCCAGAGCCTCCGTCTGCACCGCCGCAAGCACCTGGGCCTCCAGCCCAAAGAGGAGCCCGGAGAGCCCGACGAGCTGGACGAGAGCATGTTTGACGACTTCTACAGTGACCACAACTCTCCTATTAACATGTGTATAGCTGACCAACAGGACTGTGTCAACGGGAAGGGCAGTGATGAGCAGAAGGACCAGTGGTTAATAGGAAACAGACTGTTTGACCCACCTTCTCCTCACACCTCCGACCTGAACCACACATAACACTGGGGCTGGCCTCCTACATTCCTTTACCTCTGCTCCGTGTTCTACTGTTCTCCACACCTGTCCTCCTCTGGACCTCAGCTCCACCTTCTACACACCTGTCCTCCTCTGGACCTCTGCTCCACCTTCTACACATCTGTCCTCCTCTGGACCTCTGCTCCATCCTCTACACTCCTGTCCTCTTTTGGACCTCTTTTCCATCTTCTACGCATCTGTCCTCCTCTGAACCTCTGCTCCATCTTCTACACATCTGTCCTCCTCTGGAACTCTGCTTCACCTTTTACATATCTATCCCCCTCTGGACCTCTGCTCCATCCTCTACACTCCTGTCCTCCTCTGGACCTCTGTTCCACCTTCTACATCCCTGTCCTCTCGACCGGAAGACCAGGCTGTGCACAGCACATCACTACCTAAAACTCTATATTTATTTGGTGCACATGTGTATACAGCAGGTTCTTTCTGGTCTCCTCCTCTTGCTGTGGATGATGGATCCTCTGTGCTTTCTCTCAGTCCAGATTCACACGGAGCACCCAGGGCCCATGTGGCCCTGTAGTTTATGTTTGGGCCCTAGAGGCAATGTCAGTATGCTCCTTTACCTCTGGTGGTCACAGCACATCTACTGGCCTGGTTGACACACTACAAATGATGTAGTAACATTCTTTTTTACTTTACTCAACACAGCATTAATGGCTGTAACAAGAACAGGACACAACTTAGTTTTTCTACTAAACTGCAGGTTCAAAGCAGTGTTCTGGTGCATAAGCCAATGTGTGGGCCTTACCACCTCCTCTTCATGCTTGTTTCACATGGTTTAGATCTCCAGTCGTGAGGTTTAAGCCTCAGGTTCATGCAGTATACAACTATGGCAGGTGATGTTCTACACTCATCAGTCTCACCGTGGAGACTCCTTTTTCAGCCTGATCAGAACAAGACCAGAACAATCTACCTGAAATCACTTTGACCAATCAGTATTTAGTCCCAGCAGAGCTTTTGTTGACGATTCCGTTCACTTTTACATGTATATACGTACTCAGTGATTAGAATGATGATTATGGGGCTTGTGATGTCTGTGGAAGTCATTTGTTTTCATGTGTAAAAATACTGTAACCAACACTCACTTTCAATAAGTGCAATTGATATTCGGGCTTTAAAGCGAGACTTTAGCAGACTGTTACAGTTAGCCAAAATGTACAGTGTGAAATGTCTTAATAATCGATGTGTCTTGTGTTGGACCCCCCTGATGTAGAGCAGACCTGTTCAGTGCTGCCTCTAAACGTGTACGTTTATATCCAAAGCTCTCCAGTAACCATTTCAATAAAACATGAAAATGTATTGTCGCTCTTTTATTCCAAAATGTGTGTTGAAGTACTAATTATGAAGTAGTATTATTGATGTGCTAATATAGAGAATAAATTGAAAAAGGTGAATAATTGTTACGTGGCTATAATGGTTTTGTCATTGATAAAGTAATGTATTGTAAGTTCAATTTGAGGAAGCCAGAGTTATCTTAAGTCTGCAATACAATAAACTACAGATGATTAGAAAAATGTTATAACTCTACTTATGAGAGGTGAGTAGATTTGCCAAACATTGTACTCGAGGAAGAGCCACGTTACTTCAGAATAATATCCATGTAGAAGTGCAAAGTATTGGTCCAAGAAATGACAGTGGCAAAAAACATTTGGGAGAAGTACTTCTCAAGTAAGAGTAACTTAACGAGTAACTGTCAGGACATTACACTTGATTTATAATTTGAATTTAATTTAATTGGAAGGTCAAAACGTTAAATAATGCACAAAATCTTGCATTTTCAAACACAATAATGACGCATATCTGAAGGAGCGCTGCAAGAAACACAAATGTTCAAATCATTTCGTATTGTCAACATAAACCTTTGCCACTTGTAAACTTACTCACAGTGGGAAGGTGGGAAGAGTAACCACAACTTTTACTTAAGTAAGAGTACTAGTACTTAGAATACAATACAAATATTACTCAAATAGGAGTATTTTTTTAAGTTACGCGAGTACATGTAAATGTAACGGAGTACTACCCACCTTGGCCAATTATTAAGCGTAATATTTAAATACCGTTTCAATAAGTCGACCATGTCATTTCGTTGGAGGTGTCACACTTGCCGAAGGACCGTGAAGGCCTCTTAAACAGAGGTTTCGGCGTGTCCGAGGTGCAGTGAACGTCTCACAAAGATAAACACGTCCAGCGTGTGCAGCTTTTAGCAGCATTTAGCTTCCGTCAACTCAGACTGTCCAAATGTGCCGCTGAGTGCCGTTCAAATCAACCCTTGTCTAATGGTTTAAATACACTTCAGGTACGTTTGAAAACACGTCTTTTGGACTATTGTGTCTTGTATTTTTAGTGGAAAGCAGTGGCACCGGAGCTGAGCTAAGCTAAGCTAGCTAAACGCTGCAGTGTTTGGGACAGCGGCATTATTTTCTTTTCCCTTTTCACACATTTAGTTTAATATTCACACATCCGTGGTTCATTCAAAGTCTTTTCTGTCTTAGTCACGACTATGCAAGTGTGATGTTTAGCGTTCAGTCTTGTGATGGATTGGTTTATTCTTGAAGATTCTTGTTTTGTTATTAGCAGTAGCTGGACTTTGAATAGAAGACTTCGTGTATTACATCACTGTGGACAAAGGTGGCTGGAGTTTTTACATGTTATGCAACTGCTGTATTGTCTTCTGTGGTATTGGTTTAATGAGATTGGGCACTGGGCCATTTCAACATTAATAAAGCACTGATAAACCAACACAATGTCATTCAGAACGTGCAGGTCTGAACTGGCAGCTGTTTTACACAGTAAAACAGGCCTCACAGTGACACAGGGACTTGTTGTGCTCTGTAAAGAACCACATATTCTCAAGACTTTCAGCTAATGTTCTTAAAGGTACAGTATGTAACTTTCTGGAGTTGGCACGTCACCTGCATGATTCCACAGACATAGAAAGTTTAAAGTTCCTATATTACGTAATTGCTAGATTTAAGGCATGTTAGAATGTTGTTACCTGCTCAAAAACATACCCGGGGTTGTGTTTTGTTTCATTCACACATGTTTGAATAATCCTGCATTATTGGGCTGTCTACATTTCCAAATCTCACACTGTTCTGTTCCACCTTGTGATGTCATTAAGCAGTAGTTTTCAAGTTAACAGCTCCCTTTTACCTTTTGTTCTATAAAGATTGGCCTTTTCAGGGCAGAAATGACCCAAATAATTTTAATGAAGGTGTATTGAGTTTAAAACACAGTGGAGCGCTTCCTGTATTACTATATGACATCACAAGGTGGAACGGAATGTTTTCTGTTTGAGAGAAGAACTCAGCCTAAATATGCAGGGTTTGTGTGAATGAAACAAAACACAACTCCAGGTATGTTTGTGATGTGGAAATAACATTATAACAGATCAGAAAATACCGTAATATAGGCCCTTTAAACCATACTTATGCCATGCCATTATGTCACACTGTGGGATATTATAGCCAAAGGAACGACACTACCATCGAAACAAGCAGGAGAGAGGCCCTCCCCCAGGCCAAATAAGAGTCAGGTTTGTGGGAGTGCAAGCCCACAGACACATGATTTTCTAAGTGTTTCCGTGCAGAAAAAAGCATGCTTTTATTTTAGTTTACTTTTTAGCTAATACTGTGGCTTTATATGAAATGACGCATATTGCACATTTGTTTCAGTTTTGGTGAGTCTTTCCAGTGTGAATGAGGAACAGAGTCAGCTGATTCCTGTATGTGTTCAGGCTGGTGTGGTCTGGTCTCAGAGGAGGATGGTATCGTACAAGCGCCTGGACCCTGAGCACGTGCGCTTCTCCGGTGGGGCCTTCAGCGACGAGAGGCCTCCAGTCTACGAGGAGACTGCCGTGAGTACAGCAAAACACCCACACTACACAAACTAGACAAAACAATTCTTTAGGCAAGGCAAGGCAAGTTTATTTGTATAGCATAATTGGTACACATAGTAATCCAAAGAGCTTTACAGAATAAGAAAGGCATTAGAAACACAATACAACAAATTAAAACATAAATAATCATCATAAAATTAACATTAATAGAGAAGAGTGCAGAATAAAAACCTCTCAGTCATATGCACAGGTAAACAGAACTGTTTTGAGCCTGGATTTAAACATTGTCAAAGTAGAGGCCTGTCTCACATCTTCAGAAAGACTGTTCCAGGTTTTAGCTGCTTGTACACAAGCAAAGCTGCTTTAAAGTCTATTCTCTGAGCCACAGGAGCCAGTGCAGAGACCTGAGCACAGGACTTATGTGCTCGTACTTCCTGGTTCTAGTCAGGACCCGAACAGCAGCGTTCTGGATGTTCTGCAGCTGTCTTAAGGCTTGTTTCGAGAGGCTAGTGAGCAGGCCGTTAAAGTAGACTAACCTACTGGAGACAAATGCATGGATAAGTCACTCCAAGTTTGGTTTAGACAGTATACCTTTGACTTTTGCAATGTTTTTAGATGGTAAAAAGCTGCAGATGTTATTTATTTGATGTGGCTTTTAAAGTAGATGGTAAAAGCTGCAGATGTTATTTATTTGATGTGGCTTTTAAAGTCTGAGTCCAGTATTACCCCTAGATTTCTAGCCTGATTTGAAGGTTTTAGAGAGAGACTGGAGGTGACTGCTGACACTTTCTCTTTGTTTCTGTGGGCCAAAAACTATGACTTCAGTCTTGTCTGAGTTTAGCTGGAGAAAGTTGTTTTGCATCCACACACTGATCTGTAGGATGCAGTGGCAGAGTGAATGCGAATGCGAATGTGAATTGTGGTAGGACACATTATTTCTGCGTATTAACTGGCCTAAAGGCAGCATGTAGAGATTGAACAACAGGGGTCCCAGGATTGACCCCTGGGGCACCCCACAGGTCAGGGCTATTTTATCCAAGACACATTTTCCAATTTCAATAAAGTACTCCCTGGCTTCTAGATAGGACTTGGACCAGTTTAGTGCAGAACCACAGATGCCCACCCTTATCTCTGTAAGAGGATCCCATGACCGACAGTGTCAAAGGCTACACTCAAATCTAACAGGATCAAGACTGGTAGATCTGAAATGGTAGTACTTTTTTTTATATTACCTTGTGGCCTTATATCTGTGTAATCCCTCAGTCGTCCAGGTAGGTTCCATAGTGGTCCATGGGCGTATACTAGTCTATGTGATGTTATATTTGTTCTTATATAGCTAAAAATCATCCTAGAGCTATTCAGGAAAATACTTTTTTAGTATCGATAACTGCTCAAATGAGCATCTAGTTTCGATACTAGTTTTAGTGTTGATAACTATTTGATTTTCAATAAATTTGACAACCCTGTTCATGATCAGTAATGTTAGATTATAGTTGTATTGATTCCAAAAGAAACAATACCAGTTTTTTTATGTGGCTTGGTCCTGGTCCTTGGTCCTAACCTGGGCTAACTGCACCCATTTCAATAATCCAATCTATTGACCCCAGTTCCCTGGCCCTCTGCTTCATCTGTGTTTCATTAGGTGGACTGCTGTTGACTTTCACAGGACCTGTGCTGATTTTAGCTCATAAATATCTTCATGGTAACATGTTGGCAATCGCCATGCTGTGATTTTGAAATTTACTTCTCATTGTTTTCAGCTGAGAGACTCAAACATATAGTATATAGAGTTGTCAAAAGTGTCAAAAATCAGATGCTAATTAATTTTAAAACTAATATCAAAATTCGATACTCATTTGGGCAGGTATTGATACTAAAAAAGTCACATTCACAGGACAGAAATGCTGAATAGCTTTAGATGATCTTGAGCTGAATCAGAATAAGACCACATAGACTAGTATACGCCCATGGACCACTATGGAACCTACCTGGACGACTGAGGGATCACACAGATATAAGGCCACATGGGAATAGAAAAGAAAGTACTGCCATTTAATGTTGAAAATCACATTTTATGTTTTTTTTTTGTATCCTCTAGTATCGAAATCAACAACACTAGTAGTATATTCCATGGATATTGCAAAGAGAAGCTGCACAACAGCACACATATTCCCCATTGTTGTTGTTCAGTCATGTGTTGTTTATTGTGTGCAGGTCCCAGAGCCTGAGGAGGTCCCTCTGATGCGCTGGACCCCCCGTTGCTCGGTCACTAGAAGCTTGCTGGTGATTGGTTGTTTGCTGCTGCTCCTGTTGGGGGGCTGGCTCCTCGGAACCAGATACTGGCTCTCCTCCTCCTCCTCTTTCCCCCACCTTCCCCCTGCTCCTGTTCCAGGCAAAAACCCTAACGCTAACTCCACTGCCCACTCCAGTGGCCCCGCTCCCCCCAGAGAAGCATGCGCTGTGATTCCCGAGGCCTGGAGGTTTGACTGTTACCCGGAGAGAGGGGCTATAGTGACCCAGGACATGTGCGAGGGCCGGAATTGCTGCTTTGTCCCTGGGCAGGCTGGACATAATGGGGTGCCCTGGTGCTTCTACCCCCCAGACTTCCCCTCGTACTCCCTGGTGTCTGTGCAGCCCACCCCCCTGGGACAGAAGGGCATCCTGAAGAGGCAGCACAAGACCTATTACCCAGATGACATCATGAGCCTGCAGCTGGAGGTGTTTGAGGAGACCAACACACGCTTACATGTGAAGGTATGCCATGAGAAAAGCCCGAGTTTCATAAAGTTACATACAGATAGTCAAATTTTTTCACATTATGAGCAGAAAAATCTAAAAACATACTCCCAGAAGCATAGTACAAATGCACTTGGCTGGGATCCAGAATACACACTTCTTCAATACTTTAGATACATGTGAGTCTGGACACCGGTGAATCTCCCTGAGTTCCGATGAGCGTGATTGACAGGTGGATTAGCCAATCAGGGACACACAAGGTCCGTCCATATCAAAAGAAATATGGCTGCTTACTAGGGAAAAAGAAAGGAAACGATCACAGGGGACTGATTGTTTAATCTGAGGTGAGAGAAATGGTATTCAAACGAAAAAACTGTCTCGAGACACAACGAAGGGCATGGTGACCAGACTTGTAATTCCTCTGTATAAAACATGCAGATCATTCTGTACATGCCGGGCAATAAATACAAGTACAAGCTCAAATGTACACTACCGTTCAAAAGTTTGGGGTCACTTAGAAATTTCCTTATTTTTGAAAGAAAAGCACTGTTTTTTTCAATGAAGATAACTTTAAACTAATCAGAAATACACTCTATACATTGTTAATGTGGTAAATGACTATACTAGCTGCAAATGTCTGGTTTTTGGTGCAATATCTACATAGGTGTATAGAGGCCCATTTCCAGCAACTATCACTCCAGTGTTCTAATGGTACAATGTGTTTGCTCATTGTGTCAGAAGGCTAATGGATGATTAGAAAACCCTTGTGCATTCATGTTAGCACAGCTGAAAACAGTTCAGTTGGTTAGAGAAGCTATAAAACTGACCTTCCTTTGAGCAGGTTGAGTATCTGGAGCATCACATTTGTGGGGTCGATTAAACGCTCAAAATGGCCAGAAAAAGAGAACTTTCATGTGCAACTCGACAGTCTATTCTTGTTCTTAGAAATGAAGGCTATTCCAGGAGAGAAATTGCCAAGAAACTGAAGATTTCCTACAACGGTGTGTGCTACTTCTTTCAGAGAACAGCACAAACAGGATCTA